>WAAD01011723.1:59510-77312 GCA_013389945.1 Fregata magnificens
GAGGGAGGAAGACGCTGATATCACCACAAAGCAAACCACATCATTTGTGTCTTTTGCAACTGCCAGTTTGCTTTCCTTCCACAGCAATTAAGATGAAAAAACCTGCCTGACATCTTCAAAACACTTTGCAAGAACTCATTAATCAGTCCTACAGGCCCTCACAAATCTCACTTCCCCCAAACACTTCTGTTGGGAAGGACTTACACTGCCTCGGTCTCCTTATCTGTAAAATGGAGACAAAGAGCTTAACTGATCTACTCAAGGCCAAACTATGACTCAGAGCTAGGATCAGAAACCAGGAATTTCTGGCTCTTGCTCCTTTTTCTTAAAGTCTGTAAAAAAGCCTGCTATGTCTGCATCCTCTTCAGGTACTTAAAAATAGCTTCAGGCTCCTGATACAGCAGTTTCCCACCTCTAGATGCAGAGATCTCCCAACAGCCACTGCAAAATGGGAAGTTGTCCTGTTTTGAATCACTCTGGAGCATCACAGCGACAGCCGCGGCTAATCAGCATGCCCAAAAACCAGGGCTTAAGTGTGGTCCATTATTTAAAACAAGAATGGGAAGAGAAGACTGCAGCCAGGCTCTGTGCAAACACAGGGCTTGTCCCTTCACGGTACACCTACCACTTACCCAATGCAGGGATTGTTTTGGTATCTTGGTGCCGTGTAGGAGAAAGGAGAAATGTTTTTGTCCACGAAAGATCCAAACCCCAGCCGGAAATTGCTAGTAAGCTTTCGCATCTCTTCAGCCAGCTTGGTCCCCAGATTGCGAATATTATCTAGGTCGTCATTCATGGACAGGGAGAGATCCATCAGGTAGTAGAGGTCCACGGGATAGTCCTCCACTTGCCGAACCTGAACTCGGAAGGAGGTCTGGTCACCTGCACACACACAAGAGTTGAGAGGGGTGAAAAGGAAACTCCTAGCACACATAAAATCCAGACCGCAGGCTTTTTTTTCCCCGCTGCAGAGCAGACAGATCACTTCCAAAGAAGACAGTGAGGGGAATAAGCTTTTCCAAGTCCATTCTTTGTAAGACTAATAGGAAAGCAGGTGATGACTTTGGGTCCTTTTAAGCTATGTAGTGTACTGGCTGGCAAGAAAAAGACACATCTGTAGAGTGCATGTCTCTATTTTACTTTGGAGATACGGGAAAGGGTCTTTCCGTCTCAGCTGAGAGAACGTCTAAGGGGGGCCACGTGAAAAATTCTGCTACGTACAGACTGTGTACAGTCCAGGGGCATTTTCTTAGAAAACTGGAAAGAAAAGCAAGCAGAGTGAACCTCAAATGGAAGTTTCATGGACTACTGAAAGAGGGATCCTGCACATGCTTACTTAGGTACGGCCTCAAAGCAAACCAGGAGCAGTCCAAGAAGTCCTGCACAAAAGAGAGAAGGAGGTGGAGCAGGAGAAGGAAGAGGGTCAGGAGAAAACAGCCAGCATGAGGTGAATGCAAGATGTCCTCTGAGCTGTGCGGGGAAGTCAAGTCAAAGCAGACACAGAAAAAACACCTTTGAAAAGGACCTCTCCCTCAAAAAAGAGCCATGCCACCATCATTCTGCAGAAAGCAGGGCAAAAGGGAAGTAAACTGGAAAAAGAAGGTTGTTAGGGTCACCTGGGGAAGTACCGAGGCAGAGATGAAGCTTCCTGAAGTGATGAACACAAGGGAAGGAGCTGACAAGGCTGAGTCACAGGTTGCGCAAATGTGAAGAAGAGCAGAGGAACCTGAACTTCCCCTTTGCCAAACTGCTTTCACCAGAGGTGCCCTCCAGAAGGGGTGCCCAGGAGGGGAGGCCACCACTGGCACCACCCAAGCCTCAAAAAAGGTGAAGTGGCTTCAAAGTGAACTCAACTTCACACCAGATGGACCTCAGTGGAGCCAGAGAGGAGGTGGCCAATGTTTGCCTTATGCTTTGCTGAGGGAGGGGACTAAATAGAAACCCCAGACTCCAGTGCCCTCAAACCCCAGGCTGGTTTGGAGATCCCACATCCCCAGCTGCCACCTCGGCCCCTTTTCCAGCTCAGTGGGTTCTCAGACCCAGAGACTCAGATCCTCTCAAGACCAAGCTCCCCCTCCTGCCCACCTCTCCCAGCTCTTGACATCCGAGGCTGAACTTTGGGCACTGCCAGGTTCTGCAAAACGCTCGTGGCTTCCCCTCCTCTTCCCCAGAAATGAAACGCACATTTTTTAGTACTGCAAAAACATTTTCCTAACTGTTTTATTGTTCTCCTCATTGTCCAGAGCAGCACAGCTGCTCCCACTTACTTCCAGCCCAACAACATGCAGCAGCAGCATCCCAAAACCGCTGTGCTGGCAAGACATGGCACGAGGGGCAGCACCTGGGGTCACACTGCGCCAAGCCACACGCAGGGCTAAACACCCTCCCTGGCTCCAGGATCTGCTTTGTAGTGATTCCTGCAGCCGTCCCCATGAAAGGGGAGAGAGCGGACACCCTCTCCCAGCCCTCTGCGGCAGCTGCTTTGGCCCAGCAGCATCCACCCCCTTGGCGAAGGAGCCAGGGTCCCAGCACCGAGGGGGACGTGCATGAAGGTCAGAGCCTGCCTCTTTTGCAAACAAAGCTGTGAAGGGTTTAGATCCAGGTCTGCACTCTTTGCTCCCCCAGTTGTCTGTGCACCTCAGCCAGCTCGGTGCCGGGGTACCAGAGGAGTCGGCTACAGCTCCTAAACCAAGACCTTCCCTCTATTTAATGGTTTCCCTGCACATTTAGATCAAGGGTGGCTTCCAAGACAGGGCTTCTTTCTTACAGATAATTCCTCCCCTCTGCACTCTGCTACAACCCCACCTGGCAAAGGCAGGGCTGCAAGAGGCACCGTCCGCAAACATGCACACGTAGGTATTGCCCAGATACAGGCCGTAGGAAGCAGGAAACTCTTGCCATAAATATTCCTCCTTATTCTCCCCAGCTTTCTTTTCTGGCAGCAGCAGGACTTTCCCAGCACAGCACTGAGATGTGGTATGCAGCAGGATGCAACTCAGCACAGGGCCTACAGTAAGCAAAGCTCAGTGAGGCAGCTCAACCAAATCAGGTGAGCCTGACGCTGTACCTGGCATGCATTTTGTGGGGGAACAAAGGAGCGTATCGTTTATATAGTGCAATACCTGTTAGCACTTATTGCAAGGTAAGAAAGGGTGATTGCAAGCTTGACTTTAATTCAGTGCTACAAGAATATGTTTAACTCTGGGAAAATTCATTCCCATGCCTATTTTTTTCATTCCTACGTATTTTTCCCACTGGAATACCCAACCCTTTCAGAAAAAGAGGATGTGTCCTTCTGCATTTCCCAACATTTCCGTTCCCAAAACACTCTTCTTCCCAAGCAGGTCCTAAGACGGGAATTCCTGTGCCAGAAAGGGTATTTGGGATGCTCTAATGAAACCTTCTTCTCTTAATAGTTACGAATTTATTAGTCCCTGAGGAGCACCAAAAGTAACAGGAGCCTAGGCCTGGTTCTTGTGTCATTCCTAACTGCACAAATCGATTATCTCAGAGAAAATATCGCTAATGTATGCAGATGTAAGTGCAAAAGAATTTATTATTCTCTGTGCATGATATTACTCTCACACTACTAGGCACAATCCAGCATCCTGCTTCCCCACGTACCATCACCACCATCCTCTCCTTATGGCTTTTACTGAAAAGTTTTTAACTCAAAACTGAATTCAGAAATGTCTCTTGGATACTGTCACACAGAGGCAGTGCAGAAACTGGAAAAACTGCTTTTGGCCAACTTAGGAACACAAACTCAACGATCATTTATCCATGAAAACTCTTCTTTCTGCTTGGTGAGGCTTATGGCTTGATGGGCAACACAACTTGCAACTATTCATTTTTTTAAATTCCTTTTACATTATTCATATTTTTCATCTAACCAGGACACACTGCTTCATAGCTGAACCCAAGATTAAAAAGCAATATTATAAAAACTAAATGTGCAATCTGAAAGCTACCCTGTGAAGGACATCAATTTAAGACCTTTGGAAATTAGCTGTGGGCACAGAGATTTTGGGGATGTGACTTCTGCCACGGGATGCTTAGATCAAACTGCCTGGGTGGGATCAGCGAACAATTGACAATTCGCTCTCTTCTGCTTCTGCTTAGCAGTCTAAGAATAAAAGATCACCATCGCCGCAGACTGCCATGTGAATTCATCTTTGAAATAGTACACTCTTCATGCCCAAAATTAAATCAACATTGTCTCCTTTTTGTCTTGGGTTCAGAGGGTGAAACCCGCATGACCCGTTCTCAAGATCAAGGATTAATGGATAATTTAAACTGGGGACGCTAATACAAGGCTTTAGGAAGTCATCAGCCCTGAGTAAGATGGAGTGCTGCCTGACATCAAAAAGAGAGCAAAAATGGGAGATACTATTAAAAACATCTAGGTATGTCCCTCCTCCTGCAATGACCCTGATGCTCTGCAACACGCGCACAGGGAGGGGAGCTCCCTGCCCCAAAAGCATCCAACAGCGCAGCGCCTGGGAAGCCACAGGGAGACGGACCCCCACGCCCTGCCGCAGACGGGAGCGGTGGGCATCCGTGCCTCCGGCTGGGCAAAACTGACAGGGCTTGGGAAAGGGGAATTTGCTGAGCACCAGGCACTGGGTGTGAAGGAGCGTCCGCGGGAGGCGAGATGTCAAAGCTGAGCCAGCCCTTTCTGCCAGGAATTGCCTCAAGAAACAGGAGTAACAACAACTCCCTTTTTTTTCATGGGAGCAAACCTGTTTCATGAGCAACATTCAGTTGCGGAAGCCATGCATCTAGCCATGCATCCAGTGACAACTACCCTCAGGTATCTGCTTTTAAGGCTTTGAAGCAAAATCTCTTTACCTTTGAGGGTCTGACTGATGACAGCAGTCATACTGCTTAGGAAGAGTTAATTAAGAGACATGAGGACTATCCAACCCATAGAATTAAAACAAAAAATCCTGCAGCAACTGGTAGGTTGCTCTGGGAGAGCACTGGTAGCGTGAGCACCAGCTCAAACTCCTGTTTTTCTTGGGCAAAACATCATATTTCATTTTTCTGTACGCTCATGAGAGCTGTCACAAATCTGTAAGCCTTAGAAACCCACACCAATTGCTTATAATGAATCGAGCTTTTATATTTGCTTCTTAACTTTGCAATAAAGAGCTTTTTTTTCCCCTTCAGAAATATCGGCTGCCAAATTTTTGCAAGAATTCTGAACCCACATTAAAGCCTCCCCCCACCATGCAAAAACTTTTGATAACAAGCATACTCGCATGGCTCAGCCTAGCCCTTCCCTTCTAATTTTTAATTAAAAGGAAAAGATTGAAGAAAAGTGATGGCTCAGGGGAATGAAACAGGGATCTGGCCACAGTCCAAGGCCTGAGTCACAAGTTCAAATCTCCATCTTGGGCCTTGATCCCACGTCTCTTTTGCATACCGACAGAAAACAGATATGTGTTTTTGTTTCCAATTTACAGAAGGAGCTGTCTCAGTTTAGAGTCAAGCCCTGTCAGCGTGGTGGAGGATCCAAAGTTATTTTAACTCCTTCCACCCAGTGATTAAATTTTTTAAGTCGAGCAGGTTCCTTTTAAACACATGCAAAGGTTAAGACTAGTACTCACAACAGTTTTGGATGGGATTTGATTGATCTTGCATAACAGCAGTGTCCTCTCACAGAGGACATACACCTCAGCCCCAAACCTGTTCGTGATGCACCACCAAAGTTCACAGGCTCTGGAAGGGGCCAGCAGCCACCTTTAGTGGGCTACAAGGTCCCGGGCTATAACACACTCTCAGCATGACCCAGCCACCCCTTCTCACCCCCAACAAGCACACCCCAGCATACGGCTCAGAGCCATTGGGGACTCACCAGGACGAAGATTCAAGGTGACTTTCTGAGGTGTGATCTGCGTGACATCCAGGTGGGTCTGGCCAGAGCCCTTGCTGCTCAGAGGGACATTCTTCACCACGTTGATGCTGCTGCTGGGGTTCTCAATGGCTCCAGCACAACCATTTGCAATCAGGTTCTGCAGGAAGTCACACCGTGACGTGATGGACTTCGTGCTGCCGAACTCCTGGGGATTGAAGAATGGACAAAAGGGAAGGGGAGGGAGAGACATCAATCCCACAGCAGGAGCTTTGTTTTGATGTGCTGCTATCTGTAGCAAACAGGAGATGACAAAGAGAAACGGGTGTCATTTGTGGTGGCTGTACTCAAAAGCAGCCCGCACTGAGCCTTGAGCCTGTCAAAGGGATTTACCAAAAAAGAAATCCTGTGAGGGTCTGTAAAGTGAATTTGCTCACAGACCACCGCAGCAGAAAGCTAAGCCTGGGTTTTCATCCCAGCCACAGCAGCAGCACTTGCTCCCAGCCCTGTGAAAGCAAGGCAAAGTGTTTGGTTTGCTGCCTGAACAGCTGATTCCCATCTCTTCAAGGGGAAAAGGTGAGAAGCTGTTATTTTTTGCATGTGCATTGCCTTGAAGGAGCTTTGCATAGGAGAGAAGAGAGGACAAGGACGTGGCACCGCAGGAAGCAGAACAAACCCACCAACCCAGAGAGCCAAATCAAGATGGGAAGCTGGAGACCGAGGCTGGGTGGCTCCAGGGACCTGCGCCCTCTTCCCCAGGTGAGACGCCACACGCCCCCACACAAGCACCATGTGTCCCCCCTCCCTCACACCTCTGCACTGCAGGCATGTCCATCACATGGGAAAAAAACAGCGACCACAGCAAGCGGTCGCTGAGGTGGAGCACAGCCAGAGCGGTTTGACGTGGGCAGGCTGTCCTGGGCGGCTTTGCTGGAGAATAAGGGAGGTGGGAGAGCCTGCATGAGAGGTGGTCAAAAGGCAGCCCGTGCCCACCGCAGGCAGCGAGGTGCAGGCAGCCGCTCTCTCCCGGAGGATGGGCTGCCATGGCAGGGAGTCTCCCAGTGCCCGTCCCCAGAGCTCCAGCCCTCGATGCGAGCCCCATGCGTGGTGCACAATGCAGCCTTGTGCGGGGTGGCGCTCGGGAACAACCGGCTGCACAATGCAGCCTTTTGCAAAGAGCCCATTTGTCAGAATGCCTTTTTTTTTTAATTTTTTTCTTCCAAATGGGCCAAAGGGAGCGAGTCGCATGCCCAAAACTTATTGAATTTTCAACAGCCGATTCCTCCTTATTTCTGCACTATAACAATAGAGACAGCCGTCTTCTGCTCCGGGGCTGACGGACTAAAATGACATGAAATAATGCAGAGAAGATGCTCACAGCCACGCCAGCCCCTCCTTCAGCTGCACAGCCAAAAACTGGAGCAGGGCTGAATAAATCCCACTTTTTGCTGATGCTCCAGCATGGCAGAGGATGGAGGGTACATCGATGAGGGAGAGGTCGTCCAACAGATCTCGCCTTTGCACCCTGTGGGGTGCTCCAGGGGTCCCCCAAGGACAGCCTCGGCCACGGGGCTTGAGGACGCAGACAGAGGCTCTCTGTTGCATTTTCTCACTATGAGGTCCCAATGCTATTTGAAAAATGCAAGATTTGCATTCCAGCATCCAGCGGCGGGGTCCAGCTAAGGAGGCGGCACGTCGGATGGATGCGAACACAGATTTCTTGGAACGTGTTGTGTAAACAGATGAACTTCCAGAAAGGAGGACTGGGACTATTTAAATCATCTCCAGCATGACAAAACAAAAATCAGAATCCCTCACAAAACCGAAAACAACACCCAGCCTTTCAGAGCAGCACATTTAGGGCAGCCTTGGAGAAAAGTTTATCTTGGATGTGGTTTGACCTAAGGTCAGTGAAAAGCCAGAGGGGTCCAGGCACTCTCCTGGGCTGGTCCACCCAGCAGCCGGGCACCCACAGGGAGATGGTCTCCTGCTCTCTCGGTGCCTGGACCACGGCTCCAGGTGAGCACCTCTGCCAGCTCATTTCTGCTGCCCACCTATTAGAAAGGACACCCTGGCTGTGCAAAAAGCAACACAAACAGCACCACTAGTGCAGCCGGGAACCTTTAGTTATTCCCCAGGAATTAACACTGGAGTAAAGTATCCAAATAGGATGACATTTAGGGCTGCTCATGCAACTGCAGCCTTTATCAGGCATCTCCAATCCTCCCCGGGGTCTGCTCCAAAGCCTCTTGATGTGAACGGAAAAACTCGACTTCAAAGGGCTTTGAATTAGGGCTTAATTTTCTGGCTGGGGCTGGGGTAGCAGAACAAGAGCCAGGAGGGGCAGGCAGCCCCAGGACAGGAGGATGGCAGCTTCCTCCCCCAGCTGCTACTCTTTAGCAGTCGAGCTCGTAACACCACGAGAGACGGCTCTGGGTATGGTACTGTTTATACCGATGTTCATCATCCCAGCAAGGGGCGTACAAGAAAGCAGCATCTGCACACTGAGGACGAGACAGCGCTGGCACGTGGGATGAGCAGCACACCCGTGTGGGACCTGCCAGGAGCTTTTTTAGGGCAGGGCACCCGTGCATGTGCAAACCTGTCCGTTTGCACAGCGGTGAGAAACGGTTACTGCTGCAATGTGTTTTTCTGCAGCCTCCATGACAAAATTTCTCCAAAGGAAGCCCAGGAGGTCAGGGGAAAGCCCCTACACAGCTCCTTCTGATGGGAGCTGCACAAAGCTCTCAGGTCAGCAGCATCTCCGCACAGGTCCCCCTTGCTTGACCCTGTTATTTTCTCAAACTTTCTTCTCAAATGGGCCCAGAGGACTTGCCACAGGACAAGCTGCAGCTCAGACCAAATCCAGACCCCTTCTTGTTTGTTGAAATGCTGCATTACCCGGGGTGGAAGAAAATAAACCCCTCAGGGGTGCAAAAGCCCCTGGGAAGGGGGTGCAGCACAGCGCCCAGCGGCTGCAGGACTGACCCCTGCTTCTGCTTCGGTTTCTGACTGAGGCAGGGTGACACCAAGCAGGGGAGTGACAGTGGCCTTGGGAAAGCCCCAGCAATGGCCAGAGCACCCTGCAAAGAAACTCCCCTCATGTGCACCTGCAGGTCAAAACCCAAAGCCAAAACTGTGGCTACCAGGTACCACCCAACACAAGCACAAAGTTTTCTGAGATAGAGAAAAATGGAGGCTGCTGGAGGTTAAGTGAAAGGAAAAAAGGGTGAGAAGATTTGAGGAGTGAAGAGTATCGCGCAGGTCCAAATAATTCATGAGCAACCACGCCAAAAGGCAGCCCCACAGCGCCTCAGATGTGGCATGCCGGTTCAAACCCCAATTCCCCCTGAACGGAGGACACCTCACAGTTAGTTAAGCAGTTCGGTGCGCCCAAATACCTGCCGACCACCTGCCTGCAGGCCTGCTTCAGAGACAAACGCAGCACCTACCCCACAGCAAGCAGGAACCGCCCCAAGCCTTGTTTCGTGCCACAGAAAAGCACCGGTTTGGGAAGATCCCACCTAGTCCTTGTTAGTTCCGCTGGCTGCTCACAGCCCGGTGGGCACTTTGCGGTCTGGCCTCTGCACTAACAAGCTCACAAAAGCAAATGTACGCAAGCAGCCAGAAGTGAATGGAGGCAACAGTGTGATAATTACATGCTCATCAGTTTGACGGTTTTAAGACAAATTGCTTGGTTCATGCCATAAAAATGGAGAATAGCATTGACTGTATCTGACTATATCTAACTCCTGACTAGACACATCCCTACCATTTTTTGCTTTAATCGATCCAGTTCCGCATTAATTCAGTCTGAACTATGCCTGCTTTCTCCATTTAAAAAAATTGACATGTTCCCTCTAGGAACATCCTTGATTTTCCTTCCTCATTCTCCAGGCACACATTCCTCAGATGGGAGAGGATGGGGTACAAGCAACCTGCTGGAAAACAGAAGGCGTCATCAGGGAAATTTCAGTTCAATTCATCAAAAAGGAAATTTCAGTTTAATTAATGTAATTAATCTGCAACTCTATTTGGCATGTACACACATAAATGCATCTACATAGGTAATGCATGGCTGAATATATGTACACACAATGTACACACACCTAACAAACAAGAGGAGCCTCTGCACGTTGGTACGCTGCTCCCCAAAGCAGCAAACAGAAGATAACAGCAATGTAATGACATAATTTTTCCCTCCATACTGGTACTCCCAAACAGTCTTTTGGAGAACATTCCCCCTGCAATCACTCCAGGTAGGTTTATGATGAACACAAACCCCGCCTGTCTATCGCACCCCACCTGGCAGCTCGGAGGACAGCACTAAAGCCACTTCCAGGGCTCCCTGCTCTCCCCAGCAAGCCCAACGAGAGTCGGTGAGCCTGGGCAACCTGATGCCACTGCGAAAAAATCAACCAGCATCCTCCTCTCCCAGCCACGAAAACCGGGCTGCCGCAGAGATCACAACAACCCCGCGGGCCAGTGTGCAGCTTCCAGCCAGCATCTTTCACCACCAGCGTGTCAGCAATTTCTAGTCATCGCTGGCTTCTTCTGGAGCTTGCAGGAGAAGCTGAGGAATCTCCTCAGATTCCAGCACGAATGGAAAGGCTGCAGCAGTCTCCGTCACCCAAGAGTCACATATTTCCCCCAGACAGCCCTGTTTCAAGGCACGCTCAGGCAACGGTTAAGGCCACACATATATACCTCCTCTTTTAAGTGCCGTTTAAACAGATCACCCCATTTAAGGTCTGCCTTTCAAGGTATTCTTCCATGAGCCAACAGAATCGATGTCTGCTTCCAAATTTCCAACAGCCCAAAGACTTGTGGTTAGCTCAGCAACCCCTGGGGGCTCCGGGGCTGCCGGATACCAGAAGCTGCTATCATCAACTCATCCATCATCACCCTCTCTGATGGCAGCAGAGACGCTGAACACAAGCAGAAGTGAACAGAGGCCGATTCAAGCCGAGGAGGTGTGATGCACCCTGTACTAACAGGTTAGGAGACAGTAGTTAGAAATTTATAGCATGTTGACTACTCTGCTGCAAGCATCTCTCTATACGCATGCTCTTACCCTCACAATTCAAGGCAACATAAATACAAGGAACCTTATCCCACTTGAAAAGCCATCGGGATAGGGCTCCTTGCATCCACAGAACTGCTTTCGCGGACTCCTAACCCCTATTTGCAGTCCAGGAGCACTTGAGACTTTCTGCTCCTCTGCAGTCACGTGGAGCCTGGATCCAGGAGTGCAGAGGGTGATGGAGGGGGATGCAACACTGCAGGAGGTTGTGTGAACCATGGTCATCCCTGGGAAACAGCATGGCTTTCCTGCTCGTACTGCTCCTCTCCCACAGCCGGCGTGTCCCTCACAGCATCGGCACTGCCGGGCACCCAGGGGGACAAAGAACAAACAGGTATGATGGTACTGCCAAGTGATGTTACTCCCCAAGGGGAGCAATATTATATATATGAAGGTATATAGATAGACACAGGAAGGTATAATACTACATATAAATATATTTTGTGTGTGTATATATATAATATATTATATACAACTCTGTACTTCCTGTACATATAATACATATATACATAATATCTATAATTATATATAGAATTACATTATATATACTTATAGTCTTCTACTATATATACTTCCTGATAAAATTATTAATTGTTGCCTACAAAGATGACAACAGCTGGCCCAATTTGCTCCAAAAACTGTTAAGTAAATGCAAAGGGAGCAGAAAATACACACTAATCAGCTGACCATGTTCCTGCCACAACATATCCAGCGTCTGCAGAAATGCCTCCAATATCTTCGCCTTGATACTTAAGCAGCAGCAGAGCTATAGAATTTGACTGGCATATACGCTCCCGGGCAACATACTGCTGCGAATGACAGCTAAAGGAAATAGAGAAGGAAAACAGACTAAAAGCCATGTAGTAAGCGTACGTGACTAGGCTACGGCACAGGGAAGGGAAATAAAGTGGTGAAAAGACTATGCAAAGAAAGCAGATATTAAGAGTTTATAATATTACTTTAAAACTTTTGAAGTCGAAAACCTCTAGATATCTTTCGCAATCCCATTACCTCATCTGATGATCTCACTTAAAGAGAAATAATTAGAGTTTCAAACAGTAAATTCTAAAAAAAAATATATAGAATTAGAATAAGAACTCGCTAAGTTTTAGCACGCAGTGTGTAACAGGGACAGCAGCTTTTAAACACGTAGCTCTTGGCACGAAACACCTTGAAATGTATTTTTAAATAGCTGCTGCAGGCTAAAGGTCAGGAAGTATTACTGCACTTCCCTGTAAACACCCGTCTTCCTTCTTGGCCCCCCCATTCCATTTAGGAATTTTTTTTTTGGTAACTCTCCTGTTTGCAAGATAAGAGTCAGGCTGCCAGTCCCATGGACTGCCATACAATTAGTGGTCACAGCGACCACCAGATAAACATTTCCACTGGCAGAATTCTGCAAAAAGTTGTCTTTTGATGCCAAGAAGAAAAAAAAAAATAAAGGAAAAAAGCAAACTATTGGGTACCCATAGCTTAATAGCCACTGTTCCTGGATCCAATCTCACCACCGCAGATTTGCTGGCTGGAAGAGGAGCTCTTACAGCTGTTTACAAGATGTCTCAAAAGTGGGATCTATTGCTTTACCCTTTCCCTTCTGCACACCATTCGCCTTGCTGGAAAAAAACCATGAAAGCTATTACGCTGCCAGGTAGCATGGTGTTAGTAGCGTTAGGAGGTTTTCCTTGGAGAGCTGCGACTGTGCCTACAAGTAAGTGAAAACCCAGTAACACAGACCTGGAGAGCCAGAGGCCGGGGTACCTCCCGAGACCCAGACAAACCGTGGGGCTCGGGAGCCCCCCTTGCCCCATCCCTATCTCCATCCCCATCCCCCGCCCCGAGGGGCTGCAGCTGCCCCAGGCAGGGCTGGCAAGAGGAGGGACGGGAGCAGCAGAGGGGCACGCAGGCAGCACCTGCATCCTCAGCTCAGCATCACTAGCTATACCTGGAAGGTGAAGTGTGTGCTCAAACCCACAGCTTGCCTCCCCCAAAACGGGACCAGGATGGCCACACTAGAGGAAAAAGGGTCAGCAGAGAAGAGGAGAGCATCACGCCTGGCCATGCCCATCAAGAGGTTCGAGATCATCCACTGCTCTGGGGTTTCTCACTGCCCAAAGCTGGTTCCTGGCACAGCAGCTGTGCCTGCAAGCAGACAGGGTCCTTCCACGCAGCATCTGTAAGCATCCTCATTTCTCTCTTAAACATTTAGGACAGATGCAGGCACAAAGCAGACAACAGCTAGCTATGCATTGGACATTATCAGGTCTTTCACACACCTCGTTCTCTAGGAATCATGTGGACGTGATAAGATGTATATTTAATAAGATATATATCTCTCTCTCTAAACTCATGAGTAGTCCTTAGGGAGCAGGGAAAGGTATTTGCAATTTCTCACAAACCAAGGAGGCCCAATTAAATTATGGGCGAGGAGCTTCAGCACCAACATAAGGATGCATTTTCACCCCGAAGCACGCAGTTAAGCTGTGTAACTCATCACCACAGCACGACGCGGATGCCAGAAGCATGGGTCGTCCCCCAAAATGAGACAATAGATTCAGAGAGGAGAATCATCTTTGTTACAGACAAAGAGCCCGTGCCATGCCAGGCCACGCAGCCAGGGACACGTAGCAGGACACCAGTTGGGGGCTTGGGGCTTTTTAGGGAGAGCGCTTTCGAGGAAGGCTCCCTGCCACACAAAGCCCATGCAGGGACCCTGCACCCACCGAAAACAAGAAGGTAATTGAAGGGACAGAAGGACTGAAGGAACAGTGCTGCTCTGTTGAGGATGCGTGGGGGCCAGCGGGGTCGGAGACTTATTTCCTACAGTGTCAAAGAGCTGGAGAGTCACACACACCCAAAATACGCTCAGTGTGGGAGCCCCCGCTGCCCTCACCCACCCCTTCTGGCATGGGATGGTGTCAGGAACAGGTGAGGGGAGGGAATAGCTCCCTTTCTGTGCTAGAAGAAGCATGCGAGACAAACAAAGTCTGCCCACCTACCTCCTTGGAGCACCAGGCACACTTGGGATGGATGAGGAGACACTCTTCACAGGACGTGGCGCTTCCACTGGTGCACAGATTGAGACCTTCAGCAAGACAGAACAACAGAGAGCAAGGTGGGCTGAATGATTACTTCACTCCAAAACAGTGCTCAGGGTTTTTTTCAGAGATTCTGAATGTTAAACATACTGTAAGTTCAGAGTCAAGAGCAAAGAATATCCCAGGAGCTTAAAAGGCTGGAGAAGGAATAAACCTCTCTTCATCTGTAAGGAGCTCTCATTTTCTTTTCCTTCCCCAGGAAAAGTGAAAAGGACAGAAACTGGTTTGGGGGGGCTGAGAACCACCAAAATACGACTCTGGTGATTTTTCTTCCCTTTTTTTCTGTGGTTTCTGGTTAATCAAAGAGTTCATCTATTCATCTTCCTCATGAAATACTTCCATCACTGCGGACAGAACACAATAGCTGTTCAACTGGCCTGATATATGGAGGCGGCTGTCCAAAAGCCCCCGGGATGCTGACTTTTAAAATCACACTAGGCACATCTTCTCAATTTTTCCAGCTGAATATATGGAGGTCCCTTCCCCAAAATTTTCATCTTGAAGCAGCATTCAAAGATAATTGCCTCCTCTTTCCACACAGGTGACTTCCATAGTGGACTCATGTTACAGTAAATTACTTTTCATTTATTATGGGAGTCACTTCCACAGGACATCCAGGTTAAGCTGGGCAGGGTGTTTGCACTGGGGCACGTCCAAGGCTGGCTGGGGTGGAAGACACCATGCCGCAGCCGAGGGCTATCCCTGCCCGCGACGCCGGCAGGGGCTCTGCGCCCATGAAGGCAGCACCAACCAGGGCAGCAGTGATGCTCTTCCCTCCTCGATTGCTGGTGTCCAGCAGCACAAGGGGTACTGAGCGAGTTTTGCTTCCAAAAGCTACGATTTGGGCTTCGGGCTTTAAAAATAAAGTGGAACCACACAAGTTAAGCCGAAGCAAACATCAATGGTATCGGCTCTGAATGCAGCAGCTTGTTTAAGTATGCCTGTGGCTATGAATGTGCCCTTCGATACCACCGATGCCCCAGCTCCCCTGGGTGCAGCTATTAACTCCTACTGCCAATAACTGATTAAACAAATCTTCAACCGAGGATTCAGCACACAGGCTGCACACTCCAAATGAAATGCCCTGAGCTCAAACTCTGAGTCCGCTATTTGTTCTATCCCAAATGTCAATAAAAGCATTGTCAGGCCTCTATTTTCAGCCAGTTGCATCTGCAGATACCATTGCACCACATTGCTGCTGGGTATAATCTGCAGATTGCGCAGACTTGCCGATGGCCGCTGAAGAGCCACACCGAGCTTTCTCCTGTCCCAAGAACTTTCTGCCCCAAGAGCTCTGGAAAAGGGATTTTTGCTGTATCCCTTGTGAATATTTCACCAAAAAATGAAAAGCAGTGGCTCCCTGGGTCACTCCCGTATGGGGCTGGGCTGTAAGTGCAGGAAGCAGTGAATCAAGCTGGACAGCTGGAGGAGGACTTAGCATGCCCTAGGCTAAAAGCAAAAAGAGGGTAAGTAGGTCCTGTCAGTAATTGTCAGTCATCGCCGAGGCATGACCGTGTCAGAGCCCTGCACTGACGGGTCTCTGCTGCCCGCAAGGTGGTTAACTCTAACCCGGGAGCACGAAGCCCTGGACTTTCTCTATGGCTCTCATTCAGACTGGCTGCTTGGGCTCATTCATACTGAACAAGAGCCTTCTTAGGGTTTTTTTTCGCTGGCTCTTACCACAACCCAGGCGTTTCATTCCTCGTTCACATTCAGAAGTTATACTCCAGCTCCTGGACGTTGCAAGAGCTCAAAACATATATGTAAAATAAAGTAAAATGTAACTTGTTCGACTGAGTTATAACTTGCACGGAGATTAACACTTGCATTTCCAAACCCTACAACACAGCTGAAAGCTTTTCCTCAAGAGCTGCCGCTCTGGTAGCGGTGCACTGGGTAACACAGCAAAAGTAATGGGCTTTATAAAGCAAACACTTGCGTTCGTACCCTGGCTACCCAGCCCTGGCTCTCCCACGGCTTCACTCACGCATCTGCCTGGAAATACGATAATATTTACCTCCATTCCTGACTGCTGGATTTTTGAGAGTTTACTCAGTAACAGTAATATCTGAACGAAAACCAAGGTCTGCTCCTTCCACCGGGTGCCATGACCAAAGCAGCCCACACTCCTGTGGCCAGCCACGGGGTGACATTCCTCCTGGTGGCAGCTTTTGAAGTTTCCAAGTATGCTTTTCTTTCCACTTTGGAGCAAACCCAAACTGTTTCCAGCATTGTTGTGAAAACGGAGCTTTGTTAAGCCCTCTGATTTTGGACTGAAACCTGAGCTTTTTGAGTTGGAGTAAAAACACGCAGGATTTTCCACATGCAAGTCTTTGCTGTGCTTGGTTCAGCGCAGTCTTTCCTGAATTGGGCAAAGGAAGGACCTGAAGATGCTCATGCTAGTCCAGATCCTTCCAGATGCTGGGGCGAGTCACCAGGTAAGACTGGAAGAAACTCAGTCTGCTCCTTGATTCTGATATATTTAACGAAACCGCTCCTAAACTTCAACTAAGCTTCTTATAATGGGGAAAATTCCATCCAGGATTTAGTTGGGATTACTCTGGAGGAAAATAATCCACCCCCCCCGGACGGCTGAGCTCCACACCCCACATTCGGTCCTTCACACTGACTCCTAAGCCCTGCACCTTATTTCATTTTGCAGAGCAGTGTCCAGCAGGCACGAAGAGCATCTCCAAACAATACCCCTCCCTTGGGCTGAGCCGCAGGAGAGCCCGAAAAAGCAAAGGAAGACAGTGCATCCCACTAGACAGCTGAGATTTTAATACATCAAACTACTGATGCAGAGCAAGACAGGAAACTCTCATGAAAGGCACTCAACCAATTTACTCATAAAGATGCTCCAGGCAATCAGACCTCATTTTAAACCTGTTCTGCAAGAAATCCTAGTTTGGGCAGCTCCTCAGACTGAGAAGGATGTACTGGCTTGCTTTGGGGGGAAAAAAAAAAAAAGAAGTGTTGTACTTTATTCTTTATCCAGCTAAGGGTGAAAAAAGATCATTTTATTTATGCTTACAATAAACAGTCTAACAGCCTCTTCCTGAGATGCTCTGCTGCATTATCGAGTTGCTGATTCTAAGACTCAGACCCTCAAAATAAAAAAATAAAAAAGCTAAGAAAACCTCTTCAGAGTTTCTGCAGTCACGTGCCACCGCACTCTGTAAGATGAGCCTCTTGTTAAGATAACTCAT
Source organism: Fregata magnificens (assembly GCA_013389945.1). Classification (NCBI taxonomy): domain Eukaryota; kingdom Metazoa; phylum Chordata; class Aves; order Suliformes; family Fregatidae; genus Fregata; species Fregata magnificens. Next base: position 76,755 of record WAAD01011723.1, read on the forward strand.
TAAAACATTAAGCACTGAGAGTAAGTACCAGAATGGTGGACTCAGGCATTTTGTGGGCTCCCTTTATATAAAAAGTTTCCCCGAGTGCTCCGAGGGGAGAGAAAACCCATTTCCAGTACTACCGAGGCAGAGTCACAAACTGCACCCCAGTCTCCGAGTGCGCCCAGGAGCTGGGAGAGCATCCCTGCCGGGGACGAGGACCGCTCCCCGGGCACAGAGCTTACGTGGGGGAATGATACAAGGTGAGAGCGTGGGGATCGGGCACCGGCAGAGCGAACGCTTGGGGCTCGATGCTGCTGTTCTTCATCCAATCAATTAATACACACCGCTCAGACAAACATCCCGGGGAAGCGCTTTTCCCTGAGTAGAAGCGGTGATAGCTGTTCCATTAAACTATAGAGCGAGCGAGCTGTATAGGTAGCGGTTCCCCGCTTTGCAATGCGAGGGTGAAGAATCCCGCGCCGCAGAGCCCAGGGATGCAGGATGCGGTCCCCGCCCGACGGCGCTGCCGGAGCCGGGTCCCCGCCGCCCCGCAACGGGGGGCACAGCGGCGGGGGG
>WAAD01011723.1:77790-98075 GCA_013389945.1 Fregata magnificens
GGGCGCGGAGCGGGCGCGGAGCGGGCGCAGGCGGGCACGGCCTGGCCCACGCGCACGGGTGGATGCGTGTGCACGGGGCCACAGACACACACGCGCGCGACTGCATCTGCACACACGTACGCGTCCCTACACACAAGCACGCATGCGTGCGTGCATGCCTGCGTGTGCGTGCCCGCATCGCATGTGTGCACGCGTGCACATTTCATAGGCGCGCATGCACGCAGCCACCTGCGCATGCATACGTTGCGTGCGTGTACCTGCAGACGGATGCACGCGCAAGTGCACACACACGTACATAACTTGCACGGACACGGAGACACGTGTCCGCAGGCACACCCAGACACGTACCTACGGGCAGACATGCACGGTGTGCACAGACGCACGCACACGCAAGACACACATGCATACATGTACCCACAGGCACATGAATAATGCGCGCCCTCCTCTCCTGGCTTACAGCTTCCACTGATGTCCCCACGGGTCAGTGGCATTTTCCTGCTTCAGGGATTTTCTCTGTGCAAACAAGCTGCATCCATCTGCTAAAGGCCTCCCTAGGCAAGGGCATCCGGGCAGCGCTGCCCTGTCTGCCAGCTTTTTGGCACTGTCCACACACCCACCGCCTGTCCCTGGCACGATGGGACATCAACACTTCAGATCCAAAGGAAACGGCAGACTTATGATTGTGTTTGGTTGCTGGGGAGCTTTCTGTTTTCTTCTGGTTTTTTTAAAAGAAATCATAAATCAACCGTAGAACTGATCACTGATTTTAAAGGCGATTTATAGTAGTAGTTAACTACCCGTGGCCTGCAGACTTTTGCTTAAAACACATGCCCTCAGTCCAATATGTTGCATTGCTGTTCTCTGAAAGGACTGATTAACTGTAACGCCACCTGCCAAAATTTCCCCTTATTTGCACTGATTTCCAACACTGCTTTCATAAACCTCGCTTACTTCTTCAGCCTCTCCAAACCCCGGGGAGACACCAGGCTTGGGTTTAAAGACACTATTTGTTGTCTCAGGAAATACTGGCCTACAAAAGTTGTAACATTTTAACTGTTGAGGTGCTGCTAAGTCAGAGTAACTCCTGGTGTGGCTGTAGGAGCATCACAAGGATATTGCCTGTAACCAGTGCAAAAACATCATTGAATGCCTCACCAAAACATCTGCTGTGGTGGGAACGTGATGTGTGGGCCAGGCTGTGACCTACAGGCTGCCCTCGAGCCGTCGGCTGTGCGTGGGCAAGGGGCAGCATCAGAGATCTGTCTTATCCCAAGAGCCCAAGAAGGTGGATCCCATCACCCTTTATTAATAACAAAAGTAATACTGGCTCATGTGACTCATCTGGAAATGCAAGACGTGGTGTGCAGGGACTTCAAAGCGGGTTGTTCCTCTGTGGTGTACTTTTGGTATTTCTGTGAAGAGAAAGAAAATGAAATGCAGATCCCACGTCTGCATGAGATAAAATGCCTGATGCAAGCCTTAGTGCCCAGAGAAGCCTCGTGTAGACCGAGAAGTCCCTTCTCAGATCTTCTGGCCATGCCCAAGTACCCCGAGACACAACCACATGTACATAGATACACTTGTGTGTGAGAGCTTTAATCTCCTTGGCCGTAGGAGCAGGGAGACCCTCATCCCTCATCCCTTGTCCCTGTGTCCGCCGTGCTCCCTGGGGAGTGCTGGGGGGAGGGAGCAGATGCACAGGGGCAAGTGGTGAATGAGCAAGGGGGAGAAAGGAAAAGCAGGGTCCTGGGAGGAGGAAGCTACTCGGAGGGGAGAAAACCAACTTGTGAGACTTGACTGTGGCATCTCAAGTAGCAGAGAAGAGGATTTGAGGAAGAGGGGGATGACTTTCAGAAGGAATGTATTGCTGCAGGACTGGAGCCAGGCGAGGCGTAGCAGCTCATCAGTCACCGGTTATATTTAGCCGGGCTCAGGCGAGGTTCTGTGCCTGCCCTCACTTTCCGTGGGCGCCTGCGGCATAGCCACGAGCACCCGGTGCCCGCTGTGCCCAGTCTGACCTCGTCCCGCAGTCCCCATGAGAAACCCCTGAGAGAAGGGAGAAGGTCAGGAGCTGCTACTGTGCATTTTTTGGGCCATGGGCTGTTGTCAGTGCTCAACATCTGCTATCAGTCATGTAGCCTTATCATCGTAATTTTCAAGCCAAACCCCTGTGAAGGTCCTGGAGATTCACAGGCTGTATATCTCATCCCAGTAGACCACTGTTGACCCACAGACCACGGTGAGGGCCCAGTGCTCTACAGAGAAAAACCCCACAGCGCTGCAGGGGAGCAAGTGCTGCGGCTTCCCCGATGAGAACGACGTTAATACCCTTCTGTGAAGCCAGCGCTGCGCTCTTGCCCCTGCACGCAGCAAAAAAGGGGATGTAATTGCACTAAAGACCAAGCGAGCAGCTGTAACCTCAAGCGGGGGACTTTGAGGTGGTTCAATGTGGTTGAACGTGGGGAATGCACCCACCACGGGGCGGGCAGCTCAGCTCTGGAGTGAGCAGGCAGCCTTGCGTCCCTGAGGTCAGCAGCAGACCAAGAAATGAAGCATCAGCAGAGGCAATATGTGGCCTGAAATGAGGTCCCCAGAGAGGATGTTTGTATTAATTCTTCCTTCTTACCCGTGATGAGGGTGCTGGACCGATGTGTGCTGGCTGTTTTTCCAGATTCAGCGACAGGGTGACAGCAGATGCCTGAAAAGAAGATTGCCTTCATGTACGAAACCAGATAAGCCCTTCATCTTCCTCCTGGGGTTCCCTTGTGCTGAGTAAGGGACTGAGAAGAAAAGCTCTAAGTCCCCATGGGTTAACAAGATTATTAAGGACAAAGGGATCATACAAATCAGTAGAAGATCAGTTTGAGGCAGCACCATGATTTTGGGATGGGAACCCAAAGAAGGGCTCCGTCACCTGGGGATTGTGAAAGGATGATCTGCAACAAAGTCAGTCTTGATCTCCAGGAACAGCCATCACCGCTGCCCGTGTCTTTTCTCTCTTGACCATCAGGTCTCCTGTCTACAAAGTGATTCTTGAGGATCACTTAGTCCATGGGACCAAGATCCCTCAGGTTCCTTCAAGTATTTTGGTGCCACAGAGGCCCTTGAACTTGAGTTTTGAGTATCGTTGCACAGTTCTGATGGAACAGAGAGAGGAAAACCCCCGGGTTTTCCTGATCTTTGTACTTGCTTTCTTATCACTTGTGTTTTAAAGCTATGGTCAAAGCAGGACATAAACCCAGTCTATCTGACCTAGGAATGCATTTGCAAGTGATGCAATTGTAAGTTAGTTCTTTGGCTCTTTTATTATCAGTCAAACCAAATAAAATGCTTTATCAGAGATACTTTGGGTGTTTTAAAGATAGGTTTTCATTGTTGTATCTTCCTCGTGGCAGGAAGGGTGGATAAAAGCATCTGAGTCACATCTAAATGTCTGCCATGGCACTGAAGAGGTTCTAGATTTTCAACGATGACTTCTCTTTCTGCACCAGTCCAAGTAAAATGCCAGTCCCAGAGTCCCAGCCCACGGCCACAGCCTGCTTCAGGGTGACACTCTACCTCTGCCTTAATGTTTCACAAACTATTGCCTTGATCCTGCAGTAAAATCCCGGGACATCTCTGACTTCCTCCCATTTCTAGACTCTGTGGCATAAGTTTAGGGTTGCTACTTACTAGCAGCTCCAGCTGGAAGAGACATCTTCTGACTGGATATAACTCATTATAACCTCATTATTGGATATTACTCATTCAACCACCATATCTGCAGTCAGTTCAGAAGCCATAGGATCTCAAGCACAGCTTTCTTGTGTGCCAGAAAGACAGCTGAGATTACCCATTTCCAGAAGTCCCAATGAAGCCTGGGATGGCTGGAAGGGGAATCCAGATGCAGCCTGGCCTCGGGCACAGCCAGTGTGCAGCAGGTCCTGAACGTCCCTCCATCCTTTGGTCCAAGCAGCTCTTCATACAATGAAAGATGGGCAAAACGGGAACCTGGATGATGATCAAGCTGGGCTGATTTATGGTTTCAATAAAAAGGAGTTTGGGTGGGAGCTGGGGTCGAGCTGGGGTGTGTGATCAGGGATATGAAATAAAAGGCAAACTCATTTGAACGTTGGGGACCTCCACCGTGTTACGAACAGTTGTTGCATTAGGATGACACTTTCTCTTCCTTTCCAGTTCCTCACTGTGCTGTTTGCTGGGTCCTCCTGGCTGCGCCGCGATGGGAAGTGGGAGCGCAGAGGCAGACACCATGGGCATCGTGTGGCTTTGTGGTCCCCATGCTGCCTCCCCCCACCAAGCCAGCCCACAGACCTGGCTGCTGGGGTTTTCACAACCATGGAAAAAGTTTGGCTCTTACTTTTTCCATGGAAGCTACAAAAAAATTCCAATTCACACCAAATCCTTGTCAGTAATAGGCAACAACTGCATGCCAAAAAATGACAATCATTAATTTCATCCTTTCTTAAACAGTATGTGCTATCCTCTGGCCAGAGATGCTACTCACGTTGCTGCTGCCTGCTATAAAAATAGTTATAAAAATATCTATTTTTACCACCTGAAGACCAACCTCTGTTCTCAGCTACTCAAGAGCAACGCTACCACTCTGAACCTGCTGAGGGGAAGCATTGCGATAATGCTGAGAAGCACAGAACAGCACCTAGAGTCACCTTGCCAAGTTTTGTCCCTCTCCTGAATGAAAAAAAGGAAGGGTTCAGAATAAATCTCTGTGCAAGTCCGTGCCTGGAGCTGCTGGGCTGGAAAGCAAGGGAGATACACAGGGGAGATTTTCCTCCTGCCCCTAAGGTGCATAAACATGAGTCCTTCAAATAGTGGCGATGGAACCAGGCCAAACCTGGCAAGTTTTGGTGTTCATACAGCTCCCGGAGCAGGCTGGGGGGCACTTGGCTGCCTGAGCGTCTGTTTTCAGGAGGGGCTGACTGACGTGCTGAACTGAAATGGGAGACGGATGTCTCCAGCAATGGGCGACCCCCCAAAATATGCCCTGATCCTCAGAGTTAAGGAACATGCCATCAAGGGGACGGGCATGGGGATGCACAAGGCTGTGACACAGAAGAGGGTTAAAAATTAGCAGCACACTGGAAACCTGCCTGTGGTCTCTGTTAATGGTTAGCCCCAATTAAAATGCGCTCATTAAAAGGTTTTGCCTTTCGTGTGGCTTTTCCTGCAACTGCAAAGAGCCAGCTCCATCTTGTGGCCAGGTACTCTGCCAAGTCACAGAAAGGAGGGAATGGGAGGAAGGTTTGGTAGCCTGAAGGTCTGTCCCTACTGCCTTGCATGATGTAGTAAGGAATATTGTGTCTTCCTGCGCATCTTGCCTCAAATAAACTGGACCCGTTTTTATTAGTACTCCATAACCCTAGCAGAGGGTTTCTCATAAATGGAAAGCCCGAAGAGATTCCCTTTGTATGCATGCATGTGGGGGAAGCATCATTAAATATGATTTAATATGTCAGCAGGTAGAGCCAACTAGGCTTGGCTCCACTCAAATCTCTGGCAAAATTCCCACTGAATGGAGTAAAAGCCCAGGCCCCAAGCGCCCGGGCGAGCAGAGTGCTCCAGAGGTACAAGTGGCTTTCCAAGAAATTCACCCTGGATCTGTGCAGTTTGGGCCTCCTGATGCCCCATGCAGCTTTTTCAAATCCCAGTCGACACTTGGCTGTTTAATCACTATCTGAAATAAATCATTGGACTCTGGTTTTTTGCTTATTTTTCTGGCAAAGGGTTTCTGCCCAGCATGAGCTTGCTGCAGAATCCGTTCACACCAACCTTGCAAGGACAAAACAGTTGAGAAATGATGAAAAGTCTACAAGGGAAGACCTTGCTTTGAAAAGAATAATAACATACTGTTACACATGTGCAACACAAGCCCTGTTTCATTTATAAGAATGATATATAGGCCCTGGTCCACAATTCATCCCTAGGGACCCTTATTCCCATTAATGTCGGTACAAGTTAGGCCCCGAAATACCTGCCTGGACTTGACCCCTGATTCCCACCAATTTAAACATTCCTCTACTTGAGAGGAAATGAGGTACCTTAGCACTATAGTAACCTCTTGAATTTGCTGACTGTCCCAGTTATGAAACATTTTTTAAAAAATTTTGGCTGATTTACCCCATAAAAGGATGTCTACGCATAAAGGACTTCAAAGAAAGACTTTTTTTTCCAAAGTCTCATTTATGCAGCAGACTTTCTTTCCCCAGCTATACCCAGATATGCATGACTAAAGAAGAGGCAGAGATCCCCTAATGTTTAACCAGGCTCCTGTCAGCAGGCACGGGGCAGGCAGCGATGACACTAGCGAGGGTCTAGGGGAGCTGTCTCAGGAGGGCTGAGAGCTTTCCTTGTCCTCCCCGCCCCACCAAGACGTGGCAGATGTTACTCTGGGAAGCTGTTAATGTCACTTTACAAAACTGACTGCCAAAGCAATGACCAAACTGGGAAACCAGCTGGGACAAACGTCCCTCAGGGTGCTGTCAGAGGTATTAGTGTTTCAGAATGGGCAAAAAAAGGAAGAAAATGCTTGGTTGCCATAGATGCCCACCAAAAGCAATGTTGGTCCCTCCACAGCCCTCTCTGGAGTCCTGGGCAAAATGTCTTATTCTTCTCAGAGCCCTGTTTTCCCTTTTCCACCTTATCTGGCCCTGCAAGTCTCCCAACTCCCCTGGGGAAATCTCTACCATGTTTGGGCCAGCTGGGCAGATATTTTCACTCCTCTCCCCTTGACGTCGCCCACCTTGGCGGGTACCGTGGGGGACACTGCCCAGGGTTTGGGGACGCTGCCCCGGGGTTTGTGGACAGAGAGAAGCAGGTGAGGCACAGCTCCTCCGCAAGCTGTTTTGCTTCCACCAGGAGAGGGAGGGTGTGAGCTGTTGGTCTTGGTTTGCTTTTCATGGAGAGGAGAGGAATAGACTTTGCTCTCCAGAGGTTGCTCTTTGGATCTTGCATGTGAAAGGCAGTGCCTTTCAGGCTGCTTTTACATAAACAGTAAAAAGCCTGATGTACAGCACCTTACCCTGCCTCTCCGCTGTTTATGAACAGCCTGGGCATAATTAGGCCATACAAGACACACAGTGTACGCACATGCCAGGCATCACCTTTCAGCCCATGCTGCCGTTGAATAAAGCAGGTCAATGAGTTCAGAAGGTGCGATATGTCCCCCTGGCCCAAGCTGTCCATCCAGCCCCAGGCTCTGCTCCAGGGGCTGCAACAGGAGGGGCTATCTTGGGGGCCTGGCTCCTTTTACAGCCCCTTCCCCCAGCATCCCTACTTTCTCATCCTGTTGTTAGAGGGTACATCTCTGTCATGCATTTGCATCCTTGAATTTGCCTAATCTCTTTTTGAACCTGCAGATACAGCGTCCGCAGCCCCCGGTGGCAGCAAGTTCACCACCTGTGCCTGTAAAGTTGGTTTTTTCTGTCTGCTTTACACTGACCTCCTTTAGCTTTGCATACCCCCAAATTCTGGTGGGTTACCACCCCGAGTCAATGGCTTTGGAGACCCATCAATGATGGCTCAGCGTGTCCCAGTGAGTCTATGGGGTGCAATGAGCTGGCTGTGCCTGGGAACACAGCTGGGTACCACAACCCCCCATACTGCTGGGCTGCGCCGCTCCTTTGGGTCCCCTGGATCAGTGGCACCTGGTCCTGGTCACTTATTAACAACCACTTTATCTACTTGACCTTATGCCTCCTGATACCTAGTTACTTCACTTACTTTCCTTTACTCCTGTTACCTCTTCACTCCATGTTACCTTTTTACTTCCAATTGCTCTGGCTCCTCTGGCTGATCCACTGCAGAGTGTGACAGATGTGGGAAGCTCCCCAACAGCTTCAGCTGTAAAAACAGCCACTAAGAAGTCACTGAGCTTCTTTGCTACATCTTCATCATCCCCATCTGCCCCTTTTATACCCTTGTCATCACCATTCCCACTGATTTCCTAGCTGCTTTTGCGGCTTTGGTATATTTAAAGAGCCTTTTATCAGCAGTTAGAGCATCCTTTGCAAGCAATTTATGGATTCTTATTTTTAGCCCTATTTATTTCCTGTTTAATTGTGACCTGACATGTTTTATGGGTTTCCCTGTCCTTAGACCACTTTGGGCTTTTCAAGTTTGGGTTTGGGGATTTTTTTTAGTAGTTGCTGCAAAAATCAGTGTCTTCAGCTCACACCCCAAAACCTGGGAGAAGTCAATTTAATCCTCCTGGGAACTCTTAATAAGCAAAGCTGCTCCATCCACAAACACCAGACACAAAGCTTTGAAACAGGGAGCATTACTGGGCTAAAAAAAAAAACAGGGTGAAGAGCGCAAAACTGGGAAAAAATAGCAATTGATGACTTTGCAGTTGCCAGACTTGACAAATGACAGTCCTCCTCTCACAGGAGTGGCAGATGAATGAGGCAGTGCTGGGCTTGCCTCACTTGTCTTTCTGTGGTTTGTGGCCCTGGGCTAATGAACTCCAAATTTCAAGCAGGATCCTCTGCCCCTGGGTTGTGCCAGGGTCCAGTCACCCTCCTGAGCCTGGGATGAAGCCGAGGTGGTCTCCCCAAAACCAGCTAGGGACAGTGATGTTCACCAGGGCATCTGCCTGAACCCCTTCAGCCATCACCTGAGTTTCCCTAAAAGCTCTCCGTACCGGGAGTTTCTGTTGGGGAAGCCATTCCTAATGAGGAGGGGAGCATTTCTTGCTAGAGGAGAGGCTCCTTTTCCCTTACCCCTGTTGCTCCTGTTGAAAGGAGTGCTATCGTTCACCTTGAAAACAACAAGCCATCAAAGTTGAAGGAAGTACACAGGAACTGAAAAGTCAAGCCCTTGGGTCTGCAATGGTGTCTTACCTTCATTGCTCGCTCTTACTTGTTTATGCCTTCAGCCTGGCACATCACATGCAGGATCTATGTAAAAACAGTCCCATGAAGGAAACAAGGAGTGGTTTTCACCAGCAGGTAACCAGAAAAATGCAAAATGCTTCCTGCTTTCAGGCCTGAAAGGTGCTGCCTTTCACATGCAAGTTTGGATGCTGGGCTTTGCTGGGAAATGTTTGGATGCAGGGTTTTATGTCTCATTTTTGAGGCTGGTTTCAGGCATAAGCAGCGTGAACAGCACAAGATCCAGCAGGCCTGATTAAGCCCATCCTTACCCCACTGTCCCATCACGTTACTGTGTGACAGCTCCTTTAAGGCAGCTGCCCAGACCCAGGCTCTTAGTCCACAGCCATCCATGGCACCATACCCCTCCCCTACCACCTCGCATTGCTTGAATGTGCCCGGGTGTACACAGATAAATGAAGAATGGCACGTGACTTAAGCAATCTCAATACCCCCATACAAGTATGTGTTATAACCATGCAAACCTCTGTCCCCGACTCATTCAGCATTTTTTAGTACACCCTCTGCAGATATGCCAAGCAATCTCTCTAGTGTAATTTTTGGTCAGGACAAAAGTAGGTGGCAGACTTGAGTGGCACCATGTTCCAACCTCCTCTGTGGGTCACGGGCCAGCAGGACGCCCTGTATCTTGTGGGAGCGGATAGACGGGAGATCCCAGGACACAAAACAAGTTTTGGCTGTTCTCTGAAGCCTCTCACCCTGCCTGCAGGCGCCTCCTCTCTCACACTGATGGGTGAGGGACACACTCAGCTCTGTTTCCCATGCCCAGTTGGATTTTGAAGGATAGGCAGCTGAAACAAAGCATGAGCTAAGCAGCAGCAGTCATAAAACACCACAAAGAGCTATTTTCCGTGATCACATTTCGCAACAGAATCACACATTGCTAATAGCCAAACAGAAGTGAAATATCTGAGAGTTTGCTCTTTTGGTACAGAATTCCAGTCCAGATAAAATAGCTGTAGCAGCCTTTGAAATGCTAAACAGTAATAGGCTACAGTAGTATCTGATAGTCCCTCCCCAGCAGAGGCTAAATGAGAGTGGGTTGCAGTTTCAGAAATTAGCTTTGAACCAGAGCAATGAAAATTCCTCTGTAGCTAAATGACGCAAACACCTGATTATTTTTGCTGCTTTTATTATCACTCACAGCAAACGTCTAGATATCATACCCTCAATAAAGTTTTACTGCATTAAAGTTTCGTTTATCATTGAGCTTTCAGCTGTATTTCCAACCCCTATTGCTTTGAGAAAGGATAAGAGATAACACTTAAAAGCCACTTCATGTGCCTGTGTGGCAGGCTCCTGTTACATGTATTTTAAGGTTCCTCTGCAGTAAGCTGATGGAACCAGGCAATTTACCTCAATGAAGGACCACCATGCATGGGCTGTTACTCTTGATATAAAGAAATCTCTTTATTAGACTCCACGTAACCCCAAGTTTCAGCCTGCCATACAAAGAAGGGGAGGAGGGGGTATCCAAGCAAAAGCAGCTGGCTGAACAAAGTAGAAGTCTACGCCAAGCTTCATGACATTTTGCCATTTGTTCTGCCTGTATCATCCCACCCATTTTTCAGTGCCTCACCCTGTGCAAACTCCCTGGAGTGTTCTGCTGGCAGCAGAACCTTTTCCTGCTGTGGACAAATCAGGAAAAAGGGGAAAAGGAAGGGGCTTAGCAGAGGGGTTAGAAGCAGGGAGCATCTTCTTCATATGGGGAATGGTGGGGACACACAGGGCTCAAGGAAAAAGAAGGGTGCAGCAGGCATGGGGGGTCATACATTAATGAAACTGTTGGGGAAGGGAGCTGGTCCCCCTTGTAGGGCTTTCTGAGCTGGAGGAAGGACAGGGCCTCTCTGCCTCTTGTGCTAAGGGTAGCCACCATGCCTTGCTTCACTCCTCATGGGTGAGTACTCTCAGAGGAAAAGTCAAGAAAACGAGACCAAATCTCTACCATCCTTTGAATAAGGTATCCTGAATAGCTAAATCCAGCTAGCCTTGCTCGCATGGAGTAAAGGTCACCTTGTGCATGTGGAGATGCCCACAGCCAGTGGAGAGTGGCTAAGGCCTCCAGAACCTGGCCTCCTACAGACACCTGCCAACAGCAGGCACTGCGCAGCCAGGTGACAGCAGTAAAGGGGACAGGCGTCAACTGGAAGAAAGAAATTCTGCCAGTTAACAGTGAAAACCCAGGAAAACAATAGAGAGAAACTTGCACCTTTCTCACCAGGCTACTTCTCTGAATTGCTCATTGCAGGCAATTTCTTTTGCTAGAGAAGCCACATGAGAAAGATCAGGACTGTTTAGTTTCCAGTTTTCAACTGCATAACTGGCAAGTGGGAGCTGGTTTTGATCACCGAGAACACTGGAACAGCCCATCTGCATGCACATCCTGGTAACCTCTACAGCCACATACAGTGTTCTCTACCACTGGCCCCTAAACTTGCCATTTAAGTTGGAAGACACTTCTTTTTTTTAGCTGTGTGATATTAACAGACTGATATCCACAAAGCTGCCGTCACAGAGAGAAGCTTGTCTGGCATTTTCAAAGGAGACCCAGCTGCACTAACTACACAATTCCCATCAAAAGCAATCACAGAAAATTGGTGCCAGCCCTACAATAAACATTTTAGATTCATTAAGATTTAATAATATTTCTGATCGGAACCTCTGAGTGAAAGCTGGGTGCTGATGCAACCAGTCTGTGCACACTTGCATCTAAACTCTGCACAAATTTTAACATAAAATAGTCTCCAGAGTTGTTAAAAAAGTGCTTACACCAGTGAGCAGCAACATAAGAAAGCCTTGGTACTGAGAAACGATAATGTTTAATAGGAAAAGTTAATCTGCATATATAAAAACCAAAACACAAAATATAACATGGAATTAAATGATGCTTTAAATTAACTTAATCTATAAATATATGTACATATTTGTGCATATATATATATTTTCTATCTATAAGGAAATGTTAATGCTAGTCAGTAGATAATGCACATAGTAAAATATGGTAAAATGTGGATTCTTTTACAGGTGGATTTATTGAGCGTATGTAAGAAATGAAAAATAAAAAGACTTAAGATGATTCAATCAAAATGTAAAGAGTGCAAGAGAAAAAAATATGCTAACACTTTCCACAGGAGCTAAGAATGTAAAATCAATGTAGTTGTGCAAGACGGAGGGCAATAGCGTTTGTTTGAAGATATTGTTTCTTGTCATTGTGTTGGGAAGGAAGGCTGCATAAAAGGTCAGACAAGTACCATTGTCCCACACAATGCATGTCAGCAGAGATCTGAACTGACTGCTTTCAGATAGGAAATATGGGGGGGTGTTGAGGAGGGGAAAAAGACTGTATCTGATACAGTAAAAAGAAACAACTTAGGTTCTCATGAAGAACAGTTTTGATCTCACTTTGATCTGCCCAAAACCATGCAGGCTGCCTGTAGCTGAAATGGAGTGAGCACAAATACAGGTGAAGCTTTGGGTGCTGACATTTTTCAGCATCACACATATTGCCTGGACCATCTTCCAGAAGAACTGAAAAACAGCAGCATTAAAATCCTGGTATCTTGTCTACACTCACTCTCTTGCCAATGTACTGGCCTCCTGAAAGAAGTCTAATGTTTATTAGAGTCTGTTAGTTCTTTTAAAAGTCCTCTTCTTCTCCCTACCCTCTGTTTCATTTTTCCCTTATTTCAGAGAGCTGTCCATGACCTCTTTCAAGCAGGGGACTTCCTTTAGAAAATGTTCAGAGAATCTGGGGTTATGGACTTTGCTGTCTCTTCTGCTGAAGTAACTGCATTGGCGAGAGGCTGTGAAACTCTTTGGTCTGACCCATTGTCGTGGTGGTCGTCCATCCTTCTGCCGCTCTGGTCACTTAGTATCTGCTCTGCACCCTGAAGCCCTCAGGCTCCCGTGATATTTTGTACTACAGAGAATTTGGACAAGAAAAGAAACAGAGTGTCTTGGTCAGAAAGCTCCTTTCTCAGAACAGTTCAGCACATGGTAGCCCTCTCTCTAAGTGACACACTAGCCATCAAGGAAAACCAAATGTATTTTACAGGCAGATTTTAATCAGTGAGAAGTTGACATCTTTAGAAAGTGAGAAATGAATCTGATCAATCAACTAACTAAATAGATGTTTTTCTTCTCTTAACTGGCAGCTTTTTAAAAGCGGGTTTTTTTGGTTTTTAAACATCAAGTTTCTGTGTTGCTTCTATCACGATTTAGGCCTCAATTCTGCAAACACTTAAGTGTACTACAGTTAAATGGATTTTCTTCACTAAACAGGGGTAGTTTCTTGCACCACAGAGGTGGAGCTAAAATGTCGTTTAAATAAGTTTTGAACGGACAACATGCTTCCCATTTACTGGATGCATGCAGAACCCAGCAAATCAATCACATCACAGCGTAGCCCTTCTCAAGCCCCTGCTCCCTCTGCAGCTCCCTTGCAGAGTTCAAGAATAAACCAGGCAGTTTTTTCAGAACAGACCTTCCAGCTAATGACACACTTCTGCTGAACAGGCTCCTCTGGGCTATATCAACGCAAAAGCTGTGCTAGCTTTTTCATGGCACTTCACACTTTACCCCTTTGCAATGCTGCAGCAACTACAGAAGCTCTTGCTGTGAACTAGGCAGTGGCAGAGCAGGTGGGAGGACACTGACCCTCTGGGCAGCTGTGCCAGGTTAAGCTGACTGTGAATCTTGCATGAGGCTGCAACTGGGAAGTGCCACTGCAGCACCTATTGACACTACAGCTGGCTTAAATAAGCACAGGTTGTAACAGCCTGTGATGCTCGGATGCGTGCCTGTACTGAAGGATGTGTTCAGTCGATGCAGGCAAATGTCCTACAACACAGCAGACCACTGGGAAGCCAAACTGTTTCTTTGACCCTTGCTTTTCACATATCCCTCTGGTGACTCAAGGGTGACTACTGGGGCTTTAGAAAGGTCTTCATAAGATGAGTGCTGATCTCTTTATTAGGGAATTTTTTTCAGCTGCAGCTACAGTTGTTTGGTTGCCTTTATACCCTTTTGGCTTTCTTGATCAAGGGAGGACGGACACAGTGGAGTTTTGGTTCCAACAATATCTGTAGCCCACAACACTACAGTTCAGGAATGCAATTCCCGTAGGCGTGTGTGAAACACTTACCAAATCATCATAAACCCTCTCTGGAAAACGACCTCCATTTGAGGAACGCATCTCATATGGGTTGTTTGGCTGATATCCTGGGTTCGCATGGCCAGAAGTGGTCTGGACTCTGGGGAACATCATGGTCCGGCTGTCATCAGAGGTATTTGGGTTGGAATATCCTGACTTTATCAGTCTCTTCTTCTCTGGATCTTGTTTGTGTTTGGCTCTTCAGAGGAAATGAAAGAACAAAGGAGGTTTTAAAAGACCTTTTAGTGTGCCTTACTTATTGAGTAAGTCCAACTTACTGAGTTGTTCACTCCCACCTTATTTTGAATGCTCAGTCCTGTTCTGAAACATGCAACAGATTTTTCTAGCATACCTATTGCAAAACCCTTGTTATCAATCACAGAGTGCAAAGTTTGGCATCTCTTATCATAGATGGGGCTAAGCTGCTAGGAGAGACAGAGGGGGACTTTGGCCTCTTTCAACTAGTTCCTCGAGTGGAGGAGTTTCCTTGACCACCACTAGCTCTAAATGACTATTCAGAGGAAGAAATGAGGCATTCATTAGGCCTAGTTAAGAAAAGTTGCCCTTGTGCCTGCAGCCAAAGCTGGACACTCCAATGATGCATTTGAATTGCCTATCATCACAAGTCCATACGTCACACACACACTTGGCACCAGTTTGTGCACCTGCTGGCGAGCTATGCCTGCTATGGGTGGTCTTGTAGGTGTCTTTACCTGGGCAGCACTAAGAGCAAAGGCAGAGGAGCTACTTGCGTGTTTCTATATTTTATTGTGTGGAGAGAAGTGAGGAGGTGCAACGGCAATTGGGACTTTGCCAGTACACCAGGAACAGCAAGCTTTAAAGAGATGCTTGGCTGGAAACACCACCTGTATTGAGCTGAAAGGGGCATGCCAGGCCTTGAGCTGAAGTGCTAGCAGGAAAAGCTGCAGAGGGTCTGAATTTGGGCCACACAGTCTTCTGATATCAGCATCCTTCTTCAGACTCATCCAGATGCCTTATCAGCACTGGCTAGGGCAGGATTAGGATTAATGGGTCAGGTGTGTATTTTGAAAGACTTGGCTGAAGCTTTCATGCTCAGATTCATAGCAAGAGAATAAATACTTCTGGGGAGACCATACAGGCAAAACCATATTCTAATGGCTGCATGACTTAAATGAACTTGTCTGCCCAACTTAGGCATGCAACCACATTCACAGCCCTGCTCCTCTCTAAATTTCTGCTTTGTTCTCTAGGAACATGCAACAATGCAGCTTCTATTCAATTCTCAGAAATAATCTTACCTTACTGAAACAACAGAGATGGCTATCACTAAACTCAGGATAATTGCTCCAAACACTGTACCCACTATTATAAGGATGAGTTCACTATCTGGGGAAAACAAACAAACAAACAAACAAACAAACAAACAAGAAACAGCAATTGAAAACTCATGGTAAATATTGCAAAGTCCTGTTGAGAGAGAGACAGAGAGAGAGACAGAGACAGAGAGAAAGAGAGAGAGACTGAGAGAAAGAGACAGAGAGACAGAGACACAAAGAAAGAAAGAAAGAAAGAAAGAAAGAAAGAGAAAGAGAAAGAGAAAGAGAAAGAGAAAGAGAAAGAGAAAGAGAAAGAGAAAGAGAAAGAGAAAGAGAAAGAAAGATGTTACTCATTCCTAGGATCCTGGTGCTGTCCCAGTACAACTGTCTGTGGACACAGAAAGATGTAAATGAAGGAGCTGATCTGCATTAAAGACCATCTCTTCTGGATCGCTATTTTGATCCCAGCTCAGGTTCCTAATCCCATGCACTGAATGGCTTCACACATAGTTGTTCCAGTATAGCTGAGGGATAGGAACAACTAGGATGGCATAGGGGTTGCTTAAACTAGTATTGCTGCTAAAATATGTGATTAGGTGTCAAATAGGCTCTTCCCATACCCTAGGCACATAAGGAACACTGATTTGAGATGTCTATTATGCGGCACCATGAACACTGCTTAAATATCCCATATCTGAATAAAAGTTTGGCAAGGAAAATTCATTTTCACTGATCTTGCTGCAGAACGAGAATGACTAAGGGAGGAAGACCTGAATTCTGTATATTTTCCTTCAACTGTGAATGGAATTGCTACTAAAACCTAGTCTTAGCTCTGCATAGCCATGGTAAGGAAAAAAAAAAAGGAGAAATGTGTCCTACAGGGCATAATTTCAAGATAAGGGTGTGAAGAGTAAGACAGTCTCTTGAGCTACCCAACCTTAATGGTGGTACCTACTTGAAGATCCCAGTCAGGATTTATGAGTCTGCCATTTAGTATACTGAATGCCTATACTGGAGACACACAACATGAAACTACCAACTGTGCCATTACCAGCAGAACAATCCAGTACATTTAATCATAGGAGCATACAGCAAGACAACAGGGAATATGATTTCTCAAAAGAACATTATGCCAAACACATGTGTAAAGTATCCTTGGTTATTGCTCAGCAAACTTTTTACATCAGGACCCACCAAGTGCCATATGGAGAAGATGAAGCTATTAATGGCTTTTATTATTAGCAGGTCCCAAATTCATGTTTAAATTCACAATGTGTTGATTTTGTGCTGATTTAGCATTTTCATTTGCTTTATGAAAAAGGCTTTAAAAACCCCAAAACTTTCTCTAGAAAAATGTGTTCCATATGATGAAAAATATCCTTCCTGCCAAACATTTACACCTGGCAAGATTCTCTGTGCTGCACTACAGCTACCATTACTCAGTCTCCAAAACTTTTAGGCAAAACCAGAAGAAAACCCTTGAAGATCTCATAGCTGCAGACACAGGTATGTTAAATAGGTATACGTTTAAGAATGCAGCAGTGTGAGACTCCAAAGGGCCACACGAGGATATACCTTTTGCTCAAATAAAGCCAAAGGAGTTCTGAGAAGTGAAGAACCATAACTGTTCATTTTTCAACCTGCCTTTGACTGTATTAGATGTTTTGAGTTTGGGCACATGCAAACACTAGAAGGCATGAAGAATGTCCTCTCCTAATCTAACAATGGTGGAAACTGTAGAAGGTGCAGTGAACAGCTGCAAAACTGACTCAGAAAAGAGAAGAAGCTTTTGAAGGCCAGTCTGGTCAGCTTGGCCAGATGATTACAATTATGGGATAACACAGTTGGGACCATCATCTCTTCACCAGTATAGAATACTAGATATTATGCAGTGCTTGCTTGCAAGGTAAAGCACAAACAAGAACCAGTGGTCAGATATTAAAGCAGAAACATGTCAAATGAGAGCAATCCACTGACATTTTAATAGAGGGAGTGATTAATTACAGGAGAAACTAATCCATTAGTGGTGCTGAGTTCAGCATTGCATGTCTTTAGACGAGGACTAAATGATTTTCTATCAAATAACCTGTGTCTGACTAAAAACTACTGGGCTTAATGCAGAGGTCATTAGAGGAAATACTGTCTGTCTGAACATCAGTTTCAAGAAGGATTTTTCCTTCCAGGTAACAGTGGAATTTATCTCATTTTTTTCTAACATTTTCCTGCTATCAATGCAAGATGGTGGCACCCCTAAAGGCTACTACTTGTTATTTTTGTTATCTCAGCCAGATTAAACAGTACTGGGTATTTTTCCATGCTGTAATTAAAAAGTAGAAATTCTTGTACTTACTGTTCTTGCAGTTCTCTCCAGAGTAGCCCACTGGACAACTACATGAGAGAAAAAAGGGGAAAGAAAGAAGAGAAAGATAATGTCATTAAGCAGATGATCACAAAACAGTAGTATATTTCCACCTTTTATCAGCAATTTCTCTGCAAGGTGCGCTCATTACAGGTTTTCTCTTTAATGCTATCTTAATATTGAATTGTTAATTTCATTGTTAGAGTAAAACAACCTGAGATTTTCAGAATGTTTGGTGAGCTGGGCACTCAAAGTTTCAGGTTCTCAGCCTGAAAAATGTTAAAAGAGCTCTTTATCTTCCTCCCATACTAGTTTCTTCTATTTAAAATATATTAAAATATATTGACTTTACAGTAAGAAGTGTTCAGTGTGTAGCAGCAGTAACTACAAAAAGAGCTGAATTAATGGATATCAGGAGTAAGATCCCTTTGCCTATCCATGGGAGCAGAGCACAACCTATCACCTACTCCGCTTCACCAGCAAACAACACTGCTATGTTCTGATCCTGAGCTGACAGAAATTCCCACAGAGGGAAAACCAAGAAGAAATAACATAGGTCTGAAAGTTATCAGGAAACAGAGTCCCCACTGATATCAGTGGAATCTTTCCAGGGATTTGAGGCAAGTCTTGCTCCAACGTCTGTTGCTTACTAAACGCTTCAGCGTACCTGTTCCCATGGCTCAATTACTCTGAGGGAATAGTTTATGTTTATGTGGGCAACCCACAAAATAAGCATGAAGTAGTTTATCCTCTTCACTGACTCGCAGATGATCTTGGATCTCCTTGACTTTCCTCTGAGGTATTATGAGTGCACACCAATGGCTAATGCCAAGCAGTTAAAATGCCATAACTTGTGACACCATGGGAATTTGTCTACCTGCTAACTACCTTAGGCACCTCTCTGATTCACACAGCTGCAGGCTGTTCTTCTAGATTGAAGGCGACCCCATGTTAGATGTTCTTCTCCCCTATCTTTGCCTAGAACACAGGAATGCAAGAAAAAGCTGAGTACTCACGGTACACATTTTGCATCCTTCTCTTCAAAGTTAGCCAAGCATTTGCATCTTGGAGCCCCTTTTTCTTTTACACAGTACTTGTTTGCTTCTGCAGAACAGTCTTTACTGCAATCTGTATTTTCAGAGGGAAAAAATACAGCATGAATTGAAGATAACCCCAAAAAATCCACATTGGAGAAAATTCCGCCCCCTCTTTTTTTTTGTTTATTGCACTATAAACACACCCAACTTTGTTGTGCTTCAAAGCACCAGAATGGCTTTTTTAGGGCTATACCTATGTAGAACAGAAACTGAAATACAAAAGCACAAAATTAAAAGCAAACAGTCTTTGTTTAAACCATCCAGCTTCATCAAAATGGAAATCTGGCTAGGCTGCACCTTACATAAGCAAGCAAGCAATGACCTGCAGTTTGATCTCATAGCAGATCATTTGTATTGCAACTGATCGAAAACTGGATCTGATTTATACAGGTTAGGGGCCACAAAGGCCTACACTGGATGACATCTCACCGGCCTTTATTGTATCCAGCTTTCATGATTTTATCATGACTGTTTGCAATATTTCTTGTTTTTCTTAAAATCTCATATCTTAGGCTTTTTTTTCTGTAGTGTGAAAATTTTAGTTTTCATAAGAAGAAAACAAGGTACATCTCAGGGCTGTGGAGGATAGCTAAAAATATAAATAAAGTATACAAAACCAACAAGCAAATAAAACCCCAACAACTAACAGCTCTTAAAAATCACATAAATCATTCTTCCCACAAAACCCTGTCTAAACACAGGTAATGCAATCCTAGAACTACCAACAAGGGACAGAGCTTTAACAGATCATTGTAGTGCATCATGAGACTTCCAGTTCTGTCAGCATCCCCATAGCTGCCTCCAAGTAGCATGTAGAATTTATTCCCAAAATATGGCCTAGCAGAGAAGGCTGTGAATATAGGATTCATTTTGTTCCATCCTTTACCTATTTAGGTTTCAATTCTTACCAAGAGTTCAACAATGCATTTAAAGAGTTGCCCACTCACTGGTTTTGGTGATAATTTTCTCAGGCTTTAGTAGTGTATTCTACTGGAATAGAATTAGGGGTGTGTTTAAAGTGAAATGTGAGAATGTGTTTCTATGGCTTTCTTAATAAGACACATATTCCCTAATCTTTAGAGGTTGGCATACTTGCAGAGCACCCTTTTGAAAAAGGGACTGAGACAGGGAATAACCAGGTCAGGCTTTCAGGGACAGATAAAGCAGCAAGGTTCTTACCTGAACAAGAACGATCATCCCATTCTGTCTTTAAGAAATATCTTTTGCATATGCATTCTGGAAACATACTTTCTTTGCACTGTGTAGTTTGGCCATCACAATTAAAAGCAGCACAATAGGTTGTAGCTTTAAAAGAGAAACAGTCAGGAAGCAAACTGAGTACTAATAATATTATTTCATAGAAAGCAGTGCACTTGCTCAGTAAATCATAAACCAATTATTTAGCAATTCTGAAAAAAAGCTTCTAAGTCCTTTTTTTGGGACATCAATACTGCAGGCATTTGAACCAGCCCT
>WAAD01011724.1:14605-34174 GCA_013389945.1 Fregata magnificens
ATTCCATTAGCCCCTGCTGCTCTTTACTGTACCTTTCTATAATTCTTCATTCCTTCTGGCTCACCCATCCTACAGATCATTGCAAACCATTACCTCATCCTCCCCTATTTGTTGTTTAGCCAAGATTTCACTATGTATCTTCAGATCTTTCAACCTTTGTTTCAATGAAGTGCTATTAACCTTTCAAGTATTGACTCTGGAAATATAATAGTTCTTTCATAATGAGTTACTCTGTGCATGATAGTTTGCATGAAAATTTAATAACGATGCTTTATCTTCTTTTTAGAAAAACAGTCACAATCAAATTAAGAATATCTTTTACAAAACTATAACAGGCATTTTTGTAATTTGGAACAGAGGGAAACTTTCCAGCGATACAATTAAGTGAGTTTNGTTCACCTTTTTTTCTTATGGAGATGCACATTTTTGTAGGAGCTACAGTACATCTAGAGATGTCCTTGGTGTCAGGTTGAGCTCTGGAGCTAGAGGCTGCCAGCACCACTGAACTTGATGAAATCCAGTAGTGAGCGGAGAGAAGGCAGCAGGAAAGACCCTGAGCTGAAGCTGAAGCTCAGGTGAGGTTCCTTCCTAAAGACCAGACACCAGCTACAACAATTCAGGGCCTGACCCAAAGCTCCTGGAAATCAACCTGCTTTCATTTCTCGTGCTGTTATCAGCTGTGGCAGCACTACCACTGCATGCTCAGGAACTCCAGTTGCGAACCAACTGAAGGAAGGAAAAAGAGACTAACTGTACCTAAATTGCCTTCTCTGTACTTAATTTATGCTGATGCTAAAGTTTGTTCTCTCAGGACCTTCCAAATATAGACACAAAATCCTGTTTCCATTGGAAAGCTGAGAATCTCCCCCCTCCAGAAGGTTAGCGCTCCAGTTTATAACCTTGATATATTGTCTCATCCTAACCTTGTTATTTAATTAAGTTTGGGCTCCAGTGCGGTGCAATTCTGAGGTGCTAATACCGTGTTCAGTGAAGAAGAGGACATTGCAATGCTTTTTTCAAGGGAAAGCAGCAGTGTAAGAATGAGCGTTTAAATACAATGCTAATTATCGGCCACAGGAATTACTTTTACAGTTCTAAAGCATTTTCTTCTTCTTTGCTTCCCATAAGAAAGATCCAGCTAATTTAGGTACATATGCAATTATTTTTAGCAATGATTAATGGATTAATCTAACCATATGGAATTAGCATATTAGTCTCAATATTGCATCAGATGTCAGATTATTTTTCTGGCTTAGGACATTGAGAGTTCATAGAACTGTTCTGGATGGATCTGGGGAGTGGGGAGGTGGTGAATTTCCTTTTTTTTTTTTCTTTTTTTCCTTTGTTGTTGTTGGGTTTGTTTTAGTCTCCAGCTAGCCTGGCCTTACCTCTCAGTTCCATCATACAGATTTTTTCAGGGGCAGCAAGATCTCTGTTAAGAGCTGTGGGAAGGCCTTTGCATATATTGTTCCACTATTTTTGCCATTTATGGCCCTTTAAAATGACATGAAATGGGTTAGCTGAAGGTTGCTAACATATCCAGCATTTACTATGGTTAGATAAACCTGCTTTATGTATAGTGGCAGGTTGTTTTGTGTTTTTTTTAAGGGAGCTATTTGATATTGATCAGATCTTTTAAATGATAGAAGTGGTCCCAGTGGAGACGGATTAGTAAGCAGAGGGTAGATGAGGCAGTCAAAAGCACAAACTGCAATTTACCACATGGTCTGTGTAATTTATCACACAAATGTCTCTGACACATACGTGGTACGTGTGTATCCTACAAGTTTGATTGTGTTGTGCTTATCTACTCACTGAAGATGTTACCCAGCCTTGTCCTAGTACTGAAAAAAGGCTAAGTTGCACTGGGATTTTGCTACTGTTTGGTCTCCAAAGCATGGTGTCATAATGAAAATATTCAAAGCAGAATTTCTTTGTGCTGAGGACCANAACCATTACCTCATCCTCCCCTATTTGTTGTTTAGCCAAGATTTCACTATGTATCTTCAGATCTTTCAACCTTTGTTTCAATGAAGTGCTATTAACCTTTCAAGTATTGACTCTGGAAATATAATAGTTCTTTCATAATGAGTTACTCTGTGCATGATAGTTTGCATGAAAATTTAATAACGATGCTTTATCTTCTTTTTAGAAAAACAGTCACAATCAAATTAAGAATATCTTTTACAAAACTATAACAGGCATTTTTGTAATTTGGAACAGAGGGAAACTTTCCAGCGATACAATTAAGTGAGTTTGAGGTTTCTATTCTCTGTTGTTCTCTTGGAAATCTGAATGTATTGATTACTTGTCTAATTTGTAGTATTTCCCTGGGTCTCGCCAGACAAACAGGGTTATTACGCCAGGCAATCTCCCCTCAGTTAAACACTTACGGTCTAATCCTTAGAGTCTCTCTCCATGCACAGAAAGGTTTTATACAGCAGCTTCCTCTATGAACAGACCTCACTGCTCTAAAGGGCAATGTGCTGCTGGTATAGGCATATTTCAGACAAGACAGTTCCCCCTCCTATTAAGCATTGGCCTACGTTCACCTTTTTTTCTTATGGAGATGCACATTTTTGTAGGAGCTACAGTACATCTAGAGATGTCCTTGGTGTCAGGTTGAGCTCTGGAGCTAGAGGCTGCCAGCACCACTGAACTTGATGAAATCCAGTAGTGAGCGGAGAGAAGGCAGCAGGAAAGACCCTGAGCTGAAGCTGAAGCTCAGGTGAGGTTCCTTCCTAAAGACCAGACACCAGCTACAACAATTCAGGGCCTGACCCAAAGCTCCTGGAAATCAACCTGCTTTCATTTCTCGTGCTGTTATCAGCTGTGGCAGCACTACCACTGCATGCTCAGGAACTCCAGTTGCGAACCAACTGAAGGAAGGAAAAAGAGACTAACTGTACCTAAATTGCCTTCTCTGTACTTAATTTATGCTGATGCTAAAGTTTGTTCTCTCAGGACCTTCCAAATATAGACACAAAATCCTGTTTCCATTGGAAAGCTGAGAATCTCCCCCCTCCAGAAGGTTAGCGCTCCAGTTTATAACCTTGATATATTGTCTCATCCTAACCTTGTTATTTAATTAAGTTTGGGCTCCAGTGCGGTGCAATTCTGAGGTGCTAATACCGTGTTCAGTGAAGAAGAGGACATTGCAATGCTTTTTTCAAGGGAAAGCAGCAGTGTAAGAATGAGCGTTTAAATACAATGCTAATTATCGGCCACAGGAATTACTTTTACAGTTCTAAAGCATTTTCTTCTTCTTTGCTTCCCATAAGAAAGATCCAGCTAATTTAGGTACATATGCAATTATTTTTAGCAATGATTAATGGATTAATCTAACCATATGGAATTAGCATATTAGTCTCAATATTGCATCAGATGTCAGATTATTTTTCTGGCTTAGGACATTGAGAGTTCATAGAACTGTTCTGGATGGATCTGGGGAGTGGGGAGGTGGTGAATTTCCTTTTTTTTTTTTCTTTTTTTCCTTTGTTGTTGTTGGGTTTGTTTTAGTCTCCAGCTAGCCTGGCCTTACCTCTCAGTTCCATCATACAGATTTTTTCAGGGGCAGCAAGATCTCTGTTAAGAGCTGTGGGAAGGCCTTTGCATATATTGTTCCACTATTTTTGCCATTTATGGCCCTTTAAAATGACATGAAATGGGTTAGCTGAAGGTTGCTAACATATCCAGCATTTACTATGGTTAGATAAACCTGCTTTATGTATAGTGGCAGGTTGTTTTGTGTTTTTTTTAAGGGAGCTATTTGATATTGATCAGATCTTTTAAATGATAGAAGTGGTCCCAGTGGAGACGGATTAGTAAGCAGAGGGTAGATGAGGCAGTCAAAAGCACAAACTGCAATTTACCACATGGTCTGTGTAATTTATCACACAAATGTCTCTGACACATACGTGGTACGTGTGTATCCTACAAGTTTGATTGTGTTGTGCTTATCTACTCACTGAAGATGTTACCCAGCCTTGTCCTAGTACTGAAAAAAGGCTAAGTTGCACTGGGATTTTGCTACTGTTTGGTCTCCAAAGCATGGTGTCATAATGAAAATATTCAAAGCAGAATTTCTTTGTGCTGAGGACCACCACAAAATTTGTATTAAGACAAATGCTGAAAATAAGGCTCACCTTCAGGTTAGATATGAATGCATAGGAAAGAAAAACACCTTAAGAAGCTGACACAGGTTAATTTAATCAGAAAATACTCTGTGCATGTCTGTACAACCTAAATGCAGTACTGCACAGAGGTATCTGTGCTAGCTAATACATAGAGATGTATTTTTTGTGGTCTGCAGATAACTGCATGGATATTAATGAGATTCAGTCATTTGTGCTAGAGGCAACATTTCTCCTAGATCATTTTATTTGTTCCATATTTTTATCTAGTGCTGCATCAGAAGGGTTTAGTTTGCTGGAGTTTTTTTAAAAATTACATCATGAAAACAGTGCAGGCATCATGCTGTGTGCACCTGATAATGTTCTGCACCATCAGTAATTCCTACAACGCTTTGTGCTATTATGAAAACACTGAAACAGAATCAATGCTTTCATAGAAAGAGCCTATTGATTGAAAAATAACACATATATACTATCATTTTTTTTCAGCTGGGACTGTAGATCCTATACAGGTTCTTGAACAAATGAGAATATTACCAGTAAAGAGTGAATAGTCACCATTTCTTGGTTACATTTTAAATGAAAAATAACAAATTCTGTACATGTTAAGACAACAGTGTTAACATGAAGAAAAACAGGAGAATAAGATAAAAGTTTAAGGGTAGATTTTTAGTGTTGATATAATTTAGAAAAGGATTCATAATATCTTGCTATTTGTTAATGCTGCCTAATTATTGATTGCAAATGATTTTGTATGTGCAGCAAGGAGGAGATCCAAGTTCTAGGATGAAGAATATATAACATTTTCAATGTCTCAGGTTTGACCAAAGGGATACCCAAGACAGATCAAAATGAAAGAGCTTGAAAAATGCATGAATTATTATAATTCTTTAAATACTTAGAAGTAGAGTAGCGAAACAGAAGATGACTCCCAAAACCTCAATGGAGATAGATGAAAGGATTTGTCACTCCTAGCTGTTTGTACATGAACAACAAGTTATTTATCATCCTGGCTAAATAACTGGTGAAAAATGAATGAAACACTCCACTTTGTTCTATTTTAAGGTAAGTACATTTTGTATATTCCCCCCTTTCATGTTGCAAACATGGGAAAGCTGGATTTTAAGACAAATTTCAGAATTCAGATGAGTTTTCGTTTGTGGAAGTGTAGGGAGGTTTAAGCAGCACTGATGGTTGCTGATGAACCGTTACTTAAGAAACCTACTAGAGTTGCCAGAGGAAGCTTGTGACATGCTGTAAGTTTAATTATGTTCAATTCATTAACACAATTAAAGCTGTGAACAAATTTATCGACACAGCCAGAATCACTTAGAAACAGCTAGTAAGTCATAGATTATGGGGACTTGTTCTCCATCCTTACATGTCGAGCATGATTCCCTGGCAAAATACATCAGTCGGTCATTTGGGAACATGTCTTTTGATGCCAGGGGTTTGCTCTTTTCCCTGGATTAGATTACTCGTATTTCAGCAGAAAGGTCTAATCACACCGTGTAATGAAAAATAGCCTGAAAGCAAAGGCCTTAGCGTGCATTAATATCAAGCAGTTGTGAATGATTCCTTTTCTGGATTTAAATACCGATCTATTTGTTGATAAAGGAGAGATATGTTTCAAGTCCAGAACTTGATCAAAATCAGAATTCTTTCACAATTTGGGGAGAAGCCCTCTGAGAGCTCTAGTTATGTCCTGAGCATGTGTTTGTACGTATAATAAGTAAGTCAATGAAGTCATGGACAGGGGATTCAAGGAGGAATGCATAGGAGAGTTCTAACAGGAAAAAAACCTTCCCGAAATTTCTGTTCTGTGCTTTTGCCACAGCACACTCTCTTTTTGTGATCCACTCCCCAAACCTGTGGCTCACAAGAAATTTCTGCAAGGTCAGAATAGTCTTTGTGAGTCTTTTGATGCCATTCTAACTTAAACTACTTCCCAGCAACATGACTACACTTGGGCAGGTTTGCTAACAAATCCCCCTGGTTGTTTTCACAAGCCCACTGTGGTAAGTGAACCAAGCACATGGAAGGAAATTATATCAAGTATTTTGGGCTATCTTCCCCAGCCTGTAGCCTGATTTCTCTATTTTTCCTCTACCTTGTGGGTTAGGAGATTTAAGGAAGTGAGCTAAGGTGGAAAGTGAATCTTTACTTTCTTGACTGTGTGAGGAGCTTGCGTGAAGGGTCCCTTCTAATCACAGATGCTCGGGAAATAAGCTCAGTTCAAGTCTGTGTAGTGCCAAGTTGCTCCTGAGGACTGTTGAACAGTCCTAGTCTTGTAAATGATAGATGATGAAAGAATAAAGCCTGTGTGCTTATTGGTCTTTTTCTTTTATTTTAAAAGCAGAACTCTCCTCCCCTTGAGCTTCAGGGCACAGGATAATCCCTGTGCACACAGAAGTTTGCTTTTCATATCAGTTAGCTAGGAACAGTCTAAAATTCATGGCCATTAGGAAATCTACTTACAGAGATGTGTAGTGAATCTCAGAAACAGCTTGATCTTTTTTTCCAAGTAGGATCTTGCACCTCTGGGGGCAATACAACAAATGAAAACAAAATGTGGGAAGAGGGTACACTGCTTGTCACTAATATATGACAGTCAGCCAATAATCAGGATCACCAGTGTTCCTTGTTAGGCTTTATGAACAATTTGAACGGTCTTGATTCTACCTACAGCTCCACATCACCTGGTTCACAGATTTATTTCCTCAAAAATAAATTTGACCAAAATAGTCAGTTTCCAGTAGATCCTGACACGGAGGATGTCTACAAAACCACATGTGGTTCTCTGTCTCTGTTGCGTCCTGTGTAGGAGGTATAAATTCTACATGTGACTTCTCACTACAACTGAGTAACAGTCTCTGGCACTAACATATGTTAACATTACTTTCCAGAGTCACTAAGTCTTATTATTATATCGCAGAATGAGAAAAGGACAGGATAGCCCCCATCTTGGGTCAGGACTGGTGATGCTAGCAACCAAACACCTGTCTTTAACTAGGCTGGGATGAACTTATGAATTTGCAGGTACCTACAGTGTGGGTGAGAGTCATCTTGAGAATTTTTTTTTCCTACTTTCTGCTAAATGCTTTAAAAATATTAAAATAAAATACAGGCACTGATATATCATAGAATCATAGAATAGTTTGGGTTGGAAGGGACCTTTAAAGGTCATCTAGTCCAACCCCTCTGCAAGGAGCAGCAACATCTTCAACCAGGTTGCTCAGAGCCCCGTCCAATCCCACCTTGAATGTTTCCAGGGGTGGGGCATCCACCACCTCTCTGGGTCACCTGTTCCAGTGTTTCACCACTCTCATTGTAAAAAATTTCTTCCTTATATCTAGTCTGAACCTACCCTCTTTACTTTAAAACCATTACCCCTTGTCCTATTGCAACAGGCCCTGCTAAGAAGTTTGTCCCCATCTTTCTTATAAGCCCCCTTTAAGTACTGAAAGGCCGCAATAAGGTCTTCCCAGAGCCTTCTCTTCTCCAGGCTGAACAACCCCAACTCTCTCAGCCTTTCGTCATAGGGTAGGTGTTCCACCCTTCTGATCATTTTTGTGGCCCTCCTCTGGACCCGCTCCAACAGGTCCATGTCTTTCCTGTGCTGAGGGCTCCAGAGCTGCACTCCAGGTGAGGTCTCACCAGAGCAGAGTAGAGGGGCAGAATCACCTCCCTTGACCTGCTGGCATGCATTGCAGAAGTAAAATTCATATACACCTTTTGCAGCATTTACAAAGTATTCATTGCAGAGATGTATCTAATAATATAGTAGAGCTGTTGGATCTACCTTAATTGCACTATTAAAAACCATATATACTGTGCATACACTATTTCACAAGGAATCCATAAAGCATCTGAAGGCCTTTAATAGCTATCATAATAATTAATAATAAAGTATGTAAAGGATAAGCTACCATGAAAATTGCAGAGGAAAATGGTGACCGGTGTATTTCAGATGAAGTAGCTTAAATGTATGTTATGGTGTTACATACATTCACTTAACAATTTATTGAAAAGATGCATTGAAGGTTTAGATAACCTGACGGGTTAATGCACTAGCTTTTCACATCAGAAGACTGAAGTCAAATTTGATTTCGGCTGTGAGTGAGTTGGGTTTTGGTAGGTTCCACTTCTTCATGAATCTTCCAAGCAGCAAAACTACGATAGAGTTTGTCATAATCCATCAGAATTAACCTTTCCTGCACAGGAGGAATCCAGGAAAAGTGTATCTGAGGCCACGAAAGAGGTTGCAATGGAAAAGCTAAACTGCAAAGCTTCTGTCTGACCAATTATGCCTTTAATGTTATTAAGCAAATAAAAAGTAATTCACTGAGTTGCTGCTATGAGCATTATTCCGGAGCCAGTAATGGACTGGTGATAACAGACGGTCCTTTTTATCACTAACTGAAAGACCAGGGAATGTGATTTTCTGTAATTACATGCACATCTCACTGCTCAGCACCATGAAGAGATCCCAAGCCAACCCCAGGCTAGCTAGATCCAGCACTTTTAGATACGTGTACTCTTGTGTAGATTCATGTGTCCATTCTGGGATGTAAAGCTATACTCTGTCCACACTATCTCTGTTTGGCTTTGCACTGTGCTGTGTTAGACACACCTGCCTGATTAGCGCCTCTGCAGGGATTTCTTCTACAGGGCTGAAATGCACCAGTGTAAACCAGTGGTGACTCCAGAAGCTAATTTAACTGGTTTCTTTAGAAAACAGAAAGCTAAAAAAGGTTTACATTCATAAACAAACAACAGCTTTCAATCTGTAACTATGCTTTTCACTGTCTTAACACTAACCTTTTTCTTCACGTTAGCTTCTTGCATCAATCTTCCAGTGCAAAATAGCAGAAAGTCATTGTGGATCTACCATTGCCCTAGCTGTGGTATGAAACTTCCCTTTAATCATCAGGGATACAGTTCTGCCCCTGGCTCCCCAAAGTCAAGCTAACCAGCCTCTTGCCTACAGCACAAGAACTGTATCTGCTTGGAGTTTGAATCAGCAGAGCGGCTGAGACCAACTCACATGCACAGAAGCTGATTGATGAAGCATGATGCATCCCTTAATTAAGCAGAAACTACTAATAAAAATGAACTTACTGAATGATTTGTGTGATTCTTGCAAGGTAGCCATATGTGCTGCACACTGGTGGTGGGAAAGGGTGATATGCCCCTGATGCTGGGAAACTACAAAAGAGGAAACTTGTTAAGAGAGGTAGTTTGGGTGCTGTCACTATTCAGGGCAGTCCATAATTAATGCCCTCCTCGCTTATCCTTGCTTCTGTGATAAGTCATCCTCTCCTCCTTCTCTGCACCCTTTCAGCTTTAGTCCTTGCCATTGCTGCTGCTCCCACAACTGCGTCTATTTTTACTCCTTCTTTAGCTGTGACTGTAGCATTTCGGGGGATAAAATTCCTTGAATCTGCACATCTGTTGCCTTTTCTGTGAGCTATAAACAAGTGTTCATCTCAGGAAACCTTCACAGCAATTGGGGTCCAGATGCTTCTTCCTGTGCTTCCCTACAACACTTCACTGCAGCATTTTCCTAGGGAGCTGGAGTAGGAGCACACTTGGTGGGTGGGATCAGGAGGAGGCTCCTGGAAGTCATTCTCTTTACCGTTGGCTACCTGCAGTTGCTTTACCTAAGTATGCTGTTCACCTCTTGAATATCCAAACTAGTTTTAGTAAGTTGGTATAACCTTGTAGGGTTGCATTGCCACCTAATCAACTAAGTAACAGCCTAGAGGTCAGGATGTTGTGAAAACATGGCAACACTTTCTCGGTTTCTGCCCATGCTCTGCAGGAATTCCTGCTGTGAGCCAGAGATACGAGCACAGAATTTAAAGGCAGAAGTGATGTGTGAATGACTGTATCCTCAAGCTCCCCATTCTGTATGTCTGAGAATTAAAACATTACGTCCAGATATATGTTCCTTTAACAGGTTGAAGAAAACTGACTCTTTCACCTCATTTGCTTGAGGGACATGATAATGTCTTCATGCAAACAAATATTCTTTTTCTGCAATTGTCCACAGTGAAAAACAGCAAAGAAATCCTTTCTTCAATATATTCAGTCAACTTTTATTAAAACCAAAGCGGAAACAAGTGGCTAGGCAAGAATTCTGTAGGAACGGGGCATGAACTTAGCACAAATCAACAAAGTTAAACCTTAGAAAAGAAGCAAGCCTCCTAACAGGATACATAACAGGAATGTTGTCCATAACATATGTGATACAGCCATTTCATTCTGTTGAGCACAGCTAAGAGTGCAGCTACAATGTTCAGTTTCTGTTGTCACCTTTGAGAGAGATGTAGTCCTAATAAAGTGAAACCAAATGATCAGAAGTCTAAATGGGAAGAAAATGAAAGAACTGGGATTGCTTGGTCTAAGGGAAAAAAAAAAAAGCAGGGAAACATAGGAGTGATCTTCCTATTTGTAAAAATGGTAAAAAAAAAAGGAACAAACTTTTCTCCATGTCCTTACTTAACAGAACAAAAAATAGCAAGTTTAAATTGGAGCAATGGTGATTCAGAATTAAACATTAGGAAAAACTTTCAAACAACAAGGATAGTTAAATACCGGAATAGATTGCCTAGGGATGTTTTGGAATCTCCGTGATTGGAGCTTTATAAGAACAGGTTAGACAAACGTCTGTCAGGAATGATTTAGGTACATTTGATCTTGCCTTGGGGTAGGGGGATGACCTGGATGACCTCTAAAGGTTCCTTTCAGCCCTCTTTCCTATGACTCTATAAAAAATACACTAAATGATTGCATGTAGAATTGAGTTCGGCACCTTTTAGTAAATCTCATTCTTTCTTCTTTTCTGTTGTTCGCTTTGCAGCTCAGCCATGCTGAAGACTCCAGGTTTCAACAAGAATCTTAAAAAGCTGTTTGATGCCAAATAATGCTCTGGTTCTTTTACACTGTTACATTTAATTAGGGTTTCTAATTAATCTTCTTTGTGTATTACACTATATCCAGCCATCAATGTTAATAAAATCTTTGCTTAGTTTAAAGACTCTCTCAAAGTTTTCCTTTGGAAAGTGAGACCATCTGGCCTCTCTATCTCACTAGGATTAGATTCTGGGTAAAGTGTACTCCATCTGTTTCTGAGATTCATGTACATATTACTCTGGAATGTGCGTTGGGGCAAGACTAAGGAGGGATTTCATTTCCAAGATAGCTGAAATACAGTCAGATCTGTCTAGAGAATCTCTTTGATATTCTAGAGGCAAAAAATAAGCAAGTTTCCTTTTCAAAATGTTCTCAACATCTCCTCAGAGAAGGGCTGTTTATTGCTTCCCATTGTGCGAGGTGAAGTCTTCCACTGAGGATATACCTGAATCCTGAACATATTTGGTAAAAAATATAGAAATGGTAATCCCTGTTTTACACTGGGGTTCCTGAGAAAGATTCTTCAGCCTACCCTGGGTATTGCTGAGGAGTCCCTGACGAGGGTGTAATACTGGGAGCTATGGAACTGTGCTGCTGGCAGACAGTACAGCAGTGCAGAACAGACCCACGTATTTAGACACAGTTTGTGAGCTAGGATGAGCTAGGTCCCACCTGCTTGTTCATTCTTTCATATCCCCTTAGCACTCCACATATGGTGTCTGGCACCTCCTTGACTTTATTAAACAGGCAAATCAAATGCCTTGATTTACTAAACAAAGTACAGTATGTTTTGCAAGTGGGAATTTTGGCAGTTGTAATTCTTCCCCAGCTGTGGTTATAAGGTGACTTTTTAAAACGACCATACATCCAGAGGACTAGATTTCCTAGTCTCCTTCCCTTACTCTCTATTTGGAGCGACCTTGTAGTTGAAGCCCCTGTGATCTGCGTTCTTTCCAGCCATAGCACACACTTCCTCTTAGCCTCTGCCCTCATTCTATTACTTAAAGAAGACACAAAGTGGTTATGGGGCAGTCACACCCAATCACCTACCTGGCAACAGATGCTTATTTTATCATTTTAGGCTCATTCCTATCTTTCTGTTCTGGTTTGGGTTGGATGATATTAAAAAGATCCTGTGAATTACTGTCCATATGAAATTTTGGGCCAGTCATAGATTTCTGTCCATCACTGGGTGAAGATCCATGGTGAACAGAATGTTTTCCATAGCATTTTGATCAGAACAACTTGTAAGGTTTCATTATTATTGAATTTAAATCCTATTTTTTATTTGACCTTGAACCACAAAATGTACGTTGACATTTAACAGGAATATCACTTTCCCAGACCTTTTTTATTCAAATTTGTTTGCTGTAGTCAATAGACTGTATGCACGGAAAAATGCCACATCCTGTTGGGTTCTCATCCTTCTTGACTGAAACCCACAGAGGCAAAAGATGTGCAAAAGAGCTTTGAACATTAAATACACCTCATTAAAAATTACCATGGGTATGGGGAATTTCTTCCCCTTTTTTAACGTGTCCTGGTTTTGTTCATATGTTGTTTAACAAACAAACAAACAAACGAAAAAGCAGAAGGAGAGTTTTGAAAGAGATAAGCATGACAATTTGGCTCCTGGATGTAAAGAACCGTTAGTTGCGACTTAGCTTCCTTAGCGTGGCCATTTAGAACTTTGAGTAGATAACAGTGACTTTCATTGATACTGGCAGATTTATGGGGCCATCATTAAAAAAGAGCGAGGTGGCCTTGATCAATGTTTTCAATGGATGAGGTACATACTTGCTTTCCATCAATATCAGACATGCATCACTTCTTTTCCTGCCTGTTACTTTTTTGAGAAAAGGTATAAATTGTGACCAAGGGAAGACCAGCTCTTTTCTTGAGGCTCCCTGCTATAGTTTTCAATGGAACAGACAGAGATCCACACAAAAATTTGCTCTGTTCCACACCTTCCTCTCTTCTGATAGGTTCCACTTCAGGTCCCTAACTAAAGATTTGGATTATTTGGGCACCAATAGTGCCATTTTGTATTTTGGAAAAAGTCAACACAATCATTTTCTTTGACACATGAAAACACAGATTGTATCTGTCTTAGAGTCCATTACTGAGTAACAAATACAAGCAGGCTTCATTATCAGAAGGGCCATCACTAGGATCACAAGGATGAATAGATTATTTCCAGCTTCTAATTCCAGTTGATGACATAGAAATAACTTTTCACTTTCTATAACAATTGTTGTTTAGGTGTACTTTTTAAAGTCAGCTCTGTCAAAAAATAGAAAAGTGTAAGAATATTCAATTTTCCAAACACTTTGAGCAACCCATTAAAGGCTTTATGAGAGAGAGCTATAAAACACATACCTCCTACCTCTGACGTTCCAGGAGTGGTTCAAAGCAAGTGATAGCAAACAGCTTCTGAATAGCCTCAGTAAACCAAGGCAGCCAGCTGGGTTAGGCCCTCAGCGGGGACCCTGACTAGTGTTAACCCCCATCGCTCTTCTGACTCACTTCCCTCCTCAGCTGGCAATTTATTTCCCCCTTCAGCTTGGTGGCCCGTCCCAGTCCCACTCCCAAAGAGGAAAACATACTTTCTGCATTAAGTTGCTTGGGAGCTGCATATAATGCCAGGCTCTTACATTGGTCTCTTCTGAATTAAACTATTGCACTGCCTATTGTGCAAAGCTGTGTTCTGGCAGATACGTTTCTAATGCTTACTGAAATATGGGGCTATGCTATCTACACTGTTCTTCTATGTATTTTAGAGTATAAATTGACTTCCATCTGTATTTTAGAGTACAAAATCGTCTCTACAGAAGTTGAGAAGAACTGAAGAGGTATGAGTATGAAGCAACTAAGTAGTGAATGGTCCCCATAGTCCTATTTTGTCAGTGCACTGGTGTCCTCTGAATGCCATTTCAGACTATAACTTTTCATTTTGCTTTTCAGTTACTTGTAAGTGCTCTTACACCCTAGGCATGTTCAGATTTGGAGTAGGACAAATATTCTAAAACCACTGTCATTGTCTACTCAGGAACCTGTTGGACATGACCAGGAGAGCATTTCTGTGAACTTTAAATCTCTCTTGCAAAGCCATTTTTTCTAGCTATAAAATTTTGACTACTTTTAAAGTCCTTTTGCCCTCTTTAATTACTTTCTCTTGTCAGAGAAGATGACTCAGTTGTTTCTAAGATTATTCACTTATAAATTCTGCGTAGAAAGGGCCAAGACCTATCCTGCTTCTAACTTCTAGATAGCAATAAAATACTTAATATTTGAATTGATTTGCTAATTCTATGTGACAACCTGAGTAACAGATGTATCAGCTAAATGTGTTCTTGCTGTGAAGAGCCAGTTTGTCAACATATTTTGAGAAAACAGCATGGCCAGATTCCTTTTATCAGTGTAAAAACTGGGGCAGTCCACTAGTTTTCAAGAGCAGCAGAAGGTTAGTAGTGACTTGTTCAAGGTGAATCGTCTCTCACCTATCACTTAGCCTTTGTGACCTGAGAATTATGTTATTAAGAAAATGTTACCTTTATTCTAAACTGCGAGTAATCTGGAATTTTTGACTAATTTAGATTTGAATTAAAATTATTTAGCTCAATCTATCTTTTTGTACACATAATGAGGAGCAAATCTGAGTCGTTCAAATTTCAGCTGTTTATATGAGCTTTTCATATTTATAATAGAATCTGAGATTCCTCAGAAAGAAGGATTCTCCAGAATCATTGGCACAGACGCTGTTATTTTTTTCCCAAATGGACATAAAACCACAGTTTTAAAAGAAATTATTAACTCTGGCTAGTTGCTGGAATTTGAGAAAAATATATGAAAAAAAGATTATAACCCTTAGTAAACATTCACAAGACTGAAACACAAGTTTCAGTTTTTCTGATTTCTTAAATTGTCAGAATAATATTTTTTACAATTTTTTTTTGTTAAGACAAACAGCTTTGGAAAAACTACCCTTACTTTATTTGCCAATTCTTTATCTGTTATTAAAAGAAACTATTATGAAATAACACATTTTTCCAGCTTGAACGCCTTCAGCTAGAGCAGCTTTGAAAATCTTTTGCATCTGAACTCCTTTACAAGTTTGTGTATATCAGTCAGATGTGTGAAGAGTGGAAGCAAAGACCAGTGGGAGGTGAGCATGTCCTATCAAAATCTGCTGATATTTGGAGCAATCATTATCGAAGAAGAGCCAGACCAGTGGAAGAGTATGATAGAAGGCAGAAATAGAGATACTTGAACGAGCCAGATTTTGCACACTGCACTGCTAGGGATCCCAGAAGATAATATTGTGGGAGAGACTTGCAAAAATTGTAATACTCTGTGAACTCAAATAAATTGTTAGTGTACAATGCCTCACACATGCCTGCCCTTACTCATGGCTTCTAACAACCTCCCAGAAAAAGGCTATGTTTGCACAATATGTGCCTCGTTGCCTTCTTCAGGACAAATGAGTAAACCTGCCAGAAATCTTTCCAGCCAGTGGAGATCCTCTCCCAGTCCAGCTGTGGCGATCTACCAGGTTGTTACTGAGCAGCAAATCACCTACCACATGCTATCCCTAACAAAGCTATGAATTTCTAAGTGCATGCATGTGGAACTGTTGCGGCACTATGAAGTTCCCAGATGGCCATATATTTATAATTTTTTTCTTTTTTATCCTGAGAGAGATGTAAATGAGTTAAATATGGATGCAGCAAAAGCACCTTGTCCACGATTATACTGGAGGAGGAATCACCCAGTCTTCTCTCTAAAAATATAATATTAAAAAAGAAGACCCTTGGAAATCTTTCAAGCATCTTAAAGATTGTTATTACACTTGTTATGACATAGGTGATTTCATCGCAATGCATAGTAGCTGTGAAGAATTAAATAAGCAGATGGATATATTTTATGAGAAATGAAATATACCATCGCTGTTTTCACATTACTAGAATATGCTGGTGGATACATGGAAATAAAAACTTCAGAGGAACAGGAGCAAATATTCTTGTTTTTTTAACAAGAAACATATCCTGTTATTGTAAATGGTTACATCTCACCATTTGATTATGCATTTGTAAAGTACAAAAAATCATCAAAAACCTTTCCTGATTCTTGGTGTTCAGCAACAGCTGTGAGATATACGACCATGAATAGGAATGAATGAGAGCTAAATCATGAGTTAATCATTTCCAGAACTAGGTCAAACATAAGCTCTCTCTTGATGCTTACAGACCCAGCTGTCTGTCACGGTCATCCTCTTCAACTGTCATTAGACCTCAAGTGATGAACTAACAAGTCGCAGGAGCTGTGGTACCAAGCACCTATGTGAGGAGTGGTCTCAGTCAGAATTCCTGCCTTCTCAGGCGCAACAGTGAATTTCCAGTTCATTCCTTACCGCGGAGAAGTGGCTTTGAGTCACCACGCTGTAGATTAAGAGCGATTGCTATTACCAGCTTGCATAAAGCAGGGAATGACTCACACCCTTGCCTGGAATAGTTCTTTCTCTTTCTTTTTCCTGTTTGAAGCCTGGATAAAATGTTCCCACTACTTGCAATATATGTCACTGGCTATTTTTCATAGGGAAGATTGTTTCTGTGGTTCTTCCAGTTGATACTTTCTTTGCTTGTTTGCCCTGGTTCTTAAACTTGTTGTACTGTCTTTTCCCTTTTTAATTAATTTCTTTTTCCTTTAGATTTGTGCAGCAGTAGCAGCACAGAAGGATCTCTGTTCTGAATAGGGCACATGAACCCTCTTGCGAAACTGTAACAATGTCTATCCTCACAACAGACCCCCCACAAAAATGTGATGGGCAGAGAGCTGGACAAGTTTTTAGATATATGGAGTCTAGTGCTCTTCTGTATCTAGTTTAACACTGGAACAACTAAGTACTTCGGTGGAGTTGTAACTGATCGTATTGATTGTATATGACTTTGGAAACAGAGCCTAGCAATATGGATAGTTTTAAGTAATCATCTGGACTGAGGAGGACTTAAAGATGAAATTTAAGTTTTAGAAAATATAGCTATCATTATATACATTGATATATTCTGAATGAGATTAAGATATAAACTGTTCAGTCAGACCAATGCTTGCAAAACGTTCATGTTTACGGCACTGTCATATGTGTGTTCAGGGGAGTGGGAAGAAATCAGAAAGACCTTTCTGTTCCAAAGAAATGTTTAGGTGTTGTTTAAAAGCCACACTGACTGCTTCAGAATACTTCATTTGCTCTGTTGTCTAGAGCAAAAGATTGATGGCAAACCAATTCTTGCATCATCTGCAGATGAGAACACTTTGTGGTGGAGGAAATACAGGATCTTAAGAGGGAAAGAAATCTTACAGACACAAATTTCTTAAAGATTTGAGCTTTTCACTCTCAATTGGTCTTTAACTAGTTTCTGTCAAGGTTTTTTTATGCCATTATTATCGTAAACTAGAGGTATCCTATGTTGCAGGGGAAATGGAACAAGTGGGAGGAAAAAAGCAAAGATCAAGCACAAAACCAAGAGGGTGAATGATTCTTAACAGGTACACAGGAATCTCACCTATCTGGCACACAACTTTGGAAAATAGGAAGAATGAAGCCAGCAAATGTCTTCTGAAGTAACCAGAGACCCATGTCAGAGGCTGTTTGGTCAGTGTCCGAAACACAGCTGACTACACATTCTTATTCAAAGCTACTAGGCACCTGTGAGATGACTATTGCTTCAAAAACATAAAGCATGGGCAGTCTCTTTCATATTATTTACACACTATGCATATTTTCGTCTCTTGGCAGTGATTTACTGGCCCAGATTTTGGTCAAAATATCAGTGAGATAAAACAAGAATAATCTTACTCAGGGGAGAGGAATTACACAAAGGGCACATTAAAAGAAAGTTTAGCACCTAATTTGCTTATGTATGAGTGATCACAAATTTACAGTTCTACTCCTTTCTTTCTTTCTTTCTACACGTCCCTTACCACTGAGTAGCTCAGACTTATAAATCTGAAGAAGAGACGATAAACTGGAAGAACAGTTGTCAGTAGAAAATGGTATGGTGGAATCAAATGAAGCATGTGGACAAGGAATCAAAGCACCACCATGCTACAAACTTAAAAAGTGAAAAGGTAACTAAACCTGGCCTCACTTCCTTCTCACAATAGTGCACAAGAAGCATGTCTCTCTAATTCATAAGCACTGTCCCTCTTCAACATTGTGAGGGGAGCACGCACACGCTGCAATTGTAAGTGCCCCTTATTTGTACCATGAGCAGAGATACAGAATGTAGAAGGTTGGGGTTTTGACTTTGTTGAATATCTTAAGCCAAATTAAAAACAACCTTAACATTCATTAGACGGCATAAAGTAATTAAGAGTAAGAAAGAGTTTGGGATAACTCTAATCTAATTTATACATGTTATTAGTTGTTATAATAGTCTAAACTTGCACTTGACGATGCGATCATGTCACACATACAATAGCACCGTGAATGAAATTTTTTTTTAACTAAATGTTATATAGGTGGGGTGTCATTGTTTTTTCTTGAAGTGCCTGAGTGATTTATCTCAACAGATTTCTGCACTTAGGAATTTCTTAACCAAAAGATTCTCAAAGGAAGCATTTTAATGCAAACTCTCAATATGTCACATTTTGGCAGTGATTGCTTAATGCAGCAGTGCACTAATGAATTGCTCCACTGCATCCTCTGATCATGAATATGAATCGGAGTACTATAAACTGAACTCAATGTACTGATAAGTGACTCTATCTGATTGTGCCAGCATGCAGATGATTTTCTCACTAATGAGCTGAACTATTAAAAGATGGAAGAATACAAAGCCAAGCCAGCTTTGCATTGTCTGAGCTTCTTTGCTGACATTTTTCCAGACCTACCAGAAACCTTTGTCAACTAGTAACAGAAAATTCACACATACACAAAGAAGTTTTATGAATGCAGTTAAGACAAATAGAAGCTTCAAGGCTCAAATTCTGTTTCTGATTACATGGATGTAACTCCTTTGTGGTTGTAGTGTTTCTGTTTTAATATGGGGTAATCCAGATTTTTAAATTAAGGAATTATGCACATCCTCTGCTTTTCAGTCTCTACTAGTCTGAGTATAGGAGCCCATGGCTGCCAGTAAAAGACAGCTCCTCATCCTTCTAACAAACTCTACTCTGAAGAACTTCTAAATTCATTATATTGAGGACCCCAGATTTATGAAAGGCATGCTGCAAACACATCCTTTGGAACAACAATAAACTGTTAGAAATATTTTTTAATTTTGATGCTTTCAGAGTCTTATTCAGTGTCAAGCATTGGTATGTCAAACTCCATTATTGGTTACAAGCATCACCATTTTGCTTTGCAGTTTAAATATGGCCACATCTCAGCTGGAGACAACTTCAGTACAAGTCCAGAATGGGGCATCTAGATCAGTTGCAGCGTCCCTAACTGTTCTAGACCTCTGCTCCTATAGAAAGGTGAAGTGTCGCTTATTTTAAAAAAAAAAAAAGAAAGAAA
>WAAD01011725.1:0-28743 GCA_013389945.1 Fregata magnificens
ACCTAGTTATGCAATTAGTAAAAGTGTTTAGTCATCATCTGTTTTGAACATTGAATTACAATTTGAAAATTGAACTTGTTTATCTTATGGATATTAAAACATCTTTCTAAGGTACACGTCCCCCATTTTTCTGGTTCTACTAAACCATGAAAAAAAAGATAAAAATGAACATACTTCTTGAGGGAGTTTTGATGAAAATATATCTACAAACATAGTAAAAAAACTTACAGAATAGGGCTGGGCTACAATGCTCAGATGTATATTGTACTTCCCACCTAGACACTATGATTCAAAATCATGATGCAGGAACTCCTGCCAAATTGATTTTGTTTCAGAACTGCATAGAAGAGCCCTTATAATGACTCAAAAATTAAAGTCTAAATATTTTGATGAGGATAGTTTCATTACATTAGGCACAGTTTAGGTTATCCTACTCAGTGTAAACGAGACTGGGATAAGATAAGATGAACCCACTCTATTTCCACTGTTTATTACAGACTTGAATCTGATAAAATACTTAGCATTGATCACTGGGGATGTTGAAAAGCACACAAAGGAATACAGGCAGTAGACGCTAAATGAGTAGAATTTTTTCTGCAAATGTATTACATTTCAGAGGTTAAGTGGGCAAGGGAAAAAATGCACTGAATATTCACCTTTGAGAGTAGATAGCAAATTTGGTTCTCAATGTAATCACGTCCAAAAATCATTCTGTTTTCACAGCTGCGTGCCACTGCACACCATTTTAAACTTTGCATTTTGGCACTGGGAAGGAACAGAAGGTTAAAACGTGTGGAACAAAGAGATTCTCTCACCTCCTTGCCAATATTGGAATTGAAAGAGGCCTCACAGAGGCTGGACTGTGAATTTAATTAAGCATCTTTTTAAAGGGGATCATAAGAGGGAAGAATTTCCTTTCTATTGCTGTGACAACGTCTTAGAGTACAGTCATTAAATATTGGTTGGGAGAGGAAGGAAGTTGAGAGTGAGTGGACAGATGTGTAGTTCCATTCTTACTGCTTGCTGACCACAGCATCTAACCCAGAGAAGGAAAAGGTGAAAAAAAGTAATTTATTGGTGGTATAACGCAACTACAAATCACTGTTTCCCAGAACTCAGAAGGAGATTGGGATGATTCATATCCAGAGCTCTTCTTGGGACTGCTCTTACAATGGTGCAGCCCAAGTCCCTGTGCTTTATGACTGGGATGAAAGTCTCAGTCTAGCCCTAAGCCATCATTGATAAATAACTGAAAATCTGACAGTAAAGAAGTCACTACTGTTTCTAATTTGGCCCTTGTCCACTAGGAAGAACTGTCAAGGTCTTACAAAGATTAGTGTAGAAATGTAAGACAAAAATGACTTTGTCTTTTCTGCTGTTCAAAAGTCCAGCTGACGAAAGAATTGCTTCTTTTCAACTTTATTTCCAGCAATATTTTCTGAGTCAATTTGACCATTTCCCCTTTTGATATGAAAGTAATTCTGCAAAGGGAAGTCACTGAACCAGAAAACATACATTTGGTCTCTCTGATTTCTAGCATTCACGAACAATTGAATGCTTATAGAAGTCATTGAAAAATAATCCCAATTGATTCACTCCTCATTTTAAGTTATTTACAATACAGATTATGCTGACTAGTACTTTCTTGTGCTCTGTGAATGTATTAGGTTTTGACTCACAAAGATAGCTGTGGGAAAAAAGCTGTAAATGTTGCTGAAAATGTGTCCCTTTACTCCCTTTCTAAAGAGGAATAAAGAATTTAGTTCACACCAGAAATGATACAAAGAATATTCTTCCAATTCATTTTTTATTTGATCATGAACTAAGATCTTGAAAGAAGACTCTCCTGTGTAAACTGCTCTCCTCACAAAGCATTACATTTTTTGCAAGTCCCACTGCAAAGAACACTATCTGAAGAATTTGTTTTTCTATGCTTACACTAATTTTTTCAGAATACTGAATTTTAAACTTTTTTCCTAGGTCACATAGTACCTCTTTTCAAAGCAAATCTGATCTTCCTCCGTGTGCAAAACTAATGTACATGAAGTCAAATTCTGTGGCATCAATAAGGACCGGGCTTCAGCTGGGAAAGGGAAATTAGCCCTTGATTCTGACGCTGTTCTTCTGGCTTACATAGATTTCTCATTGAACTCAAAGAATGATGTCAAACAGAGCAAAATATCTTTGAGAAGTACAACTATGAACTGAGTCAGAGAAGAAATCTAAAATCTAAACATGACAGATATCTGAACAAATTAACTTCAGAACATTGGCACAAAGATACAAGAATGTATGGAAATGTTTTCCAGGAACTCTTAAAAGATAGAGACAGGAGGCAAAATCATCTCTGCATTAACTTTTATATTGTTGTAGCCAGCCTGCCTTAAGACAAGATTTAGGATCAGAGCATATTCATATTCATTCCAGAATACATTTTTTAAATTATCCTCTTCTATGTTACCCCTTCCATTTCTGCTAAACAAGTTTCTTCTTTCCTAGACATCCCAAGGAGAACCAGAAAGCCTAACTGATCCTGATATTGTGCAAAGAAAGCTTTTTTTTTAATTTGGAATAGAAGTGTCCTGTGTTCAGTTAATACACAGAGGCTGTAAGAAATTATCAACCTAGCCCATGGCATCTTTTAAAAAAGTTATTTAACTCAGGAGATCTTTCCTGTAATTTTCTGATATACAGTCACAGTTGGAGACATTGCAGTTGCAGAAAAGATCATGAAGAATATTTTTTTAATTCAGTCATATTCTTCTCTATTTATTGATATCTTATCTGAAATTTATCATTCTGTATCTTTCCTCAAAATTATTTTGGTGTTCTGCAGGTTTTGTGTGGGTAACTGTGTTTATCAATCTTACTACTTTTTAAATATGTTTTTCTAGAAATTACAGAATTGAAACCTTTAATACCCCCATAAGAAACCAAGATTTTGGAAAATATTTGTAAGGAGTTGGCAGTAGTGAACATGGTAAACCACAAACCAAAATATTAAAGCAAATATGATTTAAAGTCATGAGAACTTGGAAAACCTGCCCAGCAAGCCAATGTTTAACTTTCAGAACTCATAAACTCAAGTAGGAGCTTAAATAGAATTCCATAGCATTTATTACTTTGTCTCTTTTTTTTTTTTTTTGCAGTTTTAAAATAGCAACAACAATGGTCCAACATGTGTCCTTTG
This sequence comes from Fregata magnificens, assembly GCA_013389945.1. Classification (NCBI taxonomy): domain Eukaryota; kingdom Metazoa; phylum Chordata; class Aves; order Suliformes; family Fregatidae; genus Fregata; species Fregata magnificens. The sequence continues at coordinate 3,191 of WAAD01011725.1, forward strand.
CAATTGAAAGTCATTTGCTGAATGACATCAATGTACATCAGATGAAGATCTGTCAGTTATCTTAAAACAGTATAAACAGTTAATCCTAGGGATTCTCAGTGCAAAGACATTTAGAGGGTTTTTTTCTTCTTTTTTTTTTTTTGTTTTATTTTGTTTTATGTCTTTCATATATGGATGGTCCAAACCAACCTGCTTATTAGATTTTTATAAGATTTTAAAATTTGTTCATATTTGCATTGTGAAGCTGCATCCTTTTCATTTACCCTGTACACGCACATTGTTAAGTGTAGCATTGGTGATTTCAGTAAAGCTGATGTACATTTTGATGGAAAAAAAAGTTCTAGTAGTGGCAAATGATACCTTTTTTTGTGGTCTCTGCCTGTCTGCTTGCCATTTTTACACAGGATGAAGTGGAAAATTATTCTTGTGAAATCCTTAATTTACTATGATTACCATTAAACTTCCAGAACTTGTCTTCTCACTATTAATGATACCCTATTCATCAACTGAAACTTGTTTCTAAGGGAACCTAACTGTCAGGACTTTTTCTTTCATTGACCAGCACCATCAGACTTATTTGAACCAAGAACAGAGGTAGCCATTTTGTTCCCCAAGCCACTATGTGATGACTATTTTTGAAAACCTTCCGTTAGTTGTTACAGCCTGTTACCTGAAAGACACATACTATGCTCTCTCATTTTTTTCTTATTGTTATCATTCTTAGTCTAAAATAAAAGCAATTTTAGACTGAAAGTGTGTGGATGGTTTTTGTGCAGGAAGAAAAAAATCTAAGTTCTCTTGCACCATGTGCAGGGTGATCGCTTGGTGATACTGGCTTCTAACAGATTTAGTCAAAAAACATTTATCACTTACCAATAACAAAAATATATATATTGAAAACAGCAAGAAAGTTTGAAGAGCTTTCAGATCGGGAATGCTTTGATTCTTTTTTCTTTTGTATAAAATCATTTTTCTGTCAGCACATTTTTATTACTTTAGTCAGAAGCATTAGGCAAAATATTACGGATAATGGGAAAAGGAGTAAGAATTAAAGGCCAAAACATAAGCACTATTTTCAATCTTTTTAACTTACTTTTTTGTTTTGAGGATAAATAATTGGATTTTCGTACACATAATGAGAAGAACTTGTGAAAAGAACACTCGAAGAAAAAGAATAGAAAATGTAAAAACTTAGATTAGTCTGGTTTGTGACAGGAACTTTTTGTATGTGATTTTGTACTAATGTTAATATCATTTGAGAAGTTGTGCAGAAGCACAGCCACACAGCCACACATACTGACATACTGATAATTTTCTCTCTCTTATATTGACAACAGACCCAGTATCAACTATATGACACCGGGGAAAAAGATCACCTTAAAACTGAAATTATTCTTTTTGGAATAACTGTGACAATTATAATGCCAAAATAAGCCAGAGGTAGAGTGGCATAGCAATGCTCGTTACAGAGAGATGAAGCCTGTTCTTCAATTATTTTTTGATTTCTCTTTTTCCTAAGATTTACTACATATAGAGCTATAATTGCTAACAGCTTGGTTATGAAAGCAAAATAAATTATCTACAGCTGTGTAAATAATAGTGACTGAACTGAAAATTAGGGGGAAAATCAAGTTTGGGTCAAGAAGAAATGGAAATTTTTGAAATCTGGATTAATTTAAACAGAATCCAAAAATATTTCAGTGGGCTTGATGGAAGCACAGTATTTAATTTTTTAAAAAATTAACTCTTTAAAACATTCTATCTATTTTCAAATGTAACCAAAATGGTATAGGCATGTTCCTATTTGCCAAAAAGAAATAAATTCACCCTGCTGTAGAAATTGTGTTTCTTTTCATTCTTATTTCAGACCGTTTTGAATCATGCTGTAGTGAAAGTACATCTTTTGCACACAATCTTATTTCCTATCTCTTCAGAAATGGGAATTTCTGTCTTCCTATGGAATAATATAATTCCAAATATCATCTGCCTCCTGTCAGAATGTATTTCCCTCGACAGTTAGACATTGCCACAATTATCCATTATGTTGGCATTTCAGTTTCTTTTGAACTGTATGATGCATCCAGTTGCTACAACAGTCTCCAAATCATCAGACAGTTTTCTTGCTTAATGTGGTCCATGGAGGGCAGGAATAAATTATCCTGGTTCAGGGATTCTGCATGTATCTGCATTGCAGGATTGTCAAACGTGGATTCATACTGTTGCTCAGCATTACATCCAAAAGGCATTCAGAAATTGGAGAGCTGAAAATGACAGGGCTAAAATGTAAGTACCCTGGTAGCAATGCTGGTTATAAAAAAGAGAATTGAAACCCCATAGGAAAATATCTGTAAGTCCCCTACTTTAAGGATCCTCGTCATCCTAGCCTGTATTAGATAGATGAACAATGCAGGCTGGTTTGTGTCAAAGCTGGATTGTGTCAATGCTGTCTCTAATGGTCTAAACAGTGTAGCTGTGCTGGTCAGAGAGAAAAGCCTTCCTATGCTCAGCAATATGTAGTTCTAAGAGATCTTGGAGTGTATAAATCTAGTATTAATAAACTCAGGATGATGACCAAAGAAAACTTTTTTGGGGATGAAACATCTTTTGACGGTGGTCCTAAGGAGAGCCAGAGAACATGAAAGTAGCCTCAAAGCCTAGAGCTTAAAAGCTAGTATATAAACTCCGCACAAGCTCAGGAGCTTAAAACCTTGTGCATCCAAGCACGTAGGACCTATTCATAGAAGCGGAATGAAGGTTTTCTGCAGGGTAAGCCAGGCTGGACTTAAGACATGGGAATTTTATATTGTCTGTGACAGAACCAGAGTCCTAGTCCTTACCCTGTTGACTGAATCCCATGACTTCGATCCTCTCCAAAAAGAGTATCTATTTGTATAGAAAAAAAGAAAGTATCCATTTCCCTTCCTAATAACTCAGCTATTAATTACTTCAACAAAAGATTTTGTCTTAAACACAATCTTCCAATTTACTATGAAAAAGCTCCATTTATGTTTCTTCTCTATTTTTTTTTTAACTAATTGCGAACTAGTGTTTGATATCATAGAATCATAAGGTTTTTAAGGAAAGAGAAGAGTTCTGAGTGATTAAACTGTCACCAAATTTTGTTTAAACAACTTTTGCTAAACTTTTACTTAGATTTATGTTTGTTTATCCAAGCCCCAACACATATGAAAAGGATAGTAAATATGACTGTAATACTAAATATAGGTGTTCCTTACAGGCATTGACAATGTCAGTGAAATTTTGCAAATTTTACTTATTCTACCATGAATTCATACCATTTCCACACTATGCTGTTTTATCTGAAACTTTGCACCCAAGAGAGAAATGAACCTAATTTAACAAGCATGTTTGATCCTCCAGACTACTTGTGCCATGGTAGTTAAATCACAAACGTATTTGCATTCTCCTGTATAAGTTTATGATATTGTGTCAGACTTTGCCTTTAAAATTAATGAGCTAAGTATTTCCAAGAGATAACCTTCTAGAATTTTATCATATCATCTAATGATGTCTCTATGGCCTACATATGATCTCTTTGAATTAGTCCGTCTTTGTTCGATAAGATCAGTCTGATGAGGGTGGACAATACATTTGAGGCAAAAGAATACACTGAGGGACAGTTCCTCAAAACTGCTGAGTATAAATATGAATAACTCTGAGTTTGTATTAGCCAATTATCCATGTAAGGGAAATGTTTTATAACAACTGGATAAAATTGTCATTTTCAGTAGAATGAACATTTAACAACATTGAACAAAAGTGTGTGCCTTTTTAACAGTTTTGTTCTTCAAATAGTTCCCTTTTTTTTTAATATATAAATGATTGTGAAAAGCGTGGCAGCACACTTAAAAATCTTTGAAATACCTGCAATACTGCATCCACTCTCAGTCTTGGAAACACTTCTTTTATAATGACTTTTCTTCACCATGTGTTGAAGTAAAACATCTAGAGTCCTGTGTCCAGTTCTGGGCTCCCCAGTTCAAGAAGGAGAGGGAACTGCTGGAGCAAGTCCAGGGGAGAGCCACAAAGACAATCAGGGGACTGGAGCACCTCTCTGATGAGGAAAGGCTGAGAGACCTGGGTCTGTTCAGCCTAGGGAAGAGCAGACTGAGGGGGGATCTGGTCAGTGCTTATAAATACCTGAAGGGTGGGTGTCAATAGGATGGGGCCAGACTCTTCTCAGTGGTGCCCAACGACAGGACAAGGGGCAATGGGCACAAATTGGAACACAGGAAGTTCCACCTGAACATGAGAGAAAACTTCTTTACTGTGAGGGTGACAGAGCATTGGAACAGGCTGCCCAGAGAGGTTGTGGAGTCTCCTTCTCTGGAAATATTCAAAACCCGCCTGGACGCGGTCCTGTGCACCCTGCTCTAGGCGAACCTGCTGAAGCAGGGGGGTTGGACAAGATGATCTCCGGAGGTCCCTTCCAACCCCAACCATTCTGTGATTCTGTGAAAAGACTAAAGTATATATTTGGTCTGTTTTTTTGGAGTTAGATTTTTTATTCTTCTATCTTAAACTGTACTGAGGTCGTCACCAGGGTTTTATACATGATAGTATCAGCCTGCCTTTGTAATCCAGAACAGAATCATATGCTGCATACTACACATCAGAAGCTGCTTTGAAAACAAATATTATAAAATATTAGGAGCTGATGTAACTCTACATGATATGCAACAATGTGGGCAACTTAACATGTCACGACATCAACAATGAAAACCACATATATGGTATTCTGGATTTGATCTTTTCCCTTCTGCACCTTTTGGGTCCTGGAGGAAGATTTAGACATAAGCTACTAATGTAGGTAAAATTCAAAAGATCTGTGACTCATTTGGAATCAGTGTTTCCTGTTGAAATTAGCTGTACAAAATTCATATCATGCCCAATATTCTTACACAAAGTTCTGGAACTAAGCTTTTATAGTCACATTTTCATTGACACCTATGGTTTTTATTAAATGTTTGTTATCATTCCATTCCCCAGAAACAGTAATCTAATGGCTGTTCCTCCTTCTGTATCTCAAGCTATCAAGAATTTCTTGCATTTGGTCTAGATATTTTTTATTTCCCTGACAGAATATTTTTCAGCCTTTTGGCAGTCTGTAAAAGTGGGATTTTATTATAGAGAGCAGTGCTTACTTTTAACCCCAAAATTCCACCTCCTGATGCACACCAAATAGCTCATCTACCTGTTGGAAAATGCTTTGTAGGGATGGAACGGTAACAGATCTCCTACTGCAGCTTTAGGGTCATGATCATGTAGACATCTATCTTCAGGAAAGGCAGCTCTTGCAGAAGATGCTTGTATAGCTGAGTCTTGAAGGCTTGCTGTGAGCTACAGAAAAAGGATGGATATTTCCACTTTTTCAAGTAGGTATGTGAAACAGAAAGTAGACAGCCCAGGGAGGTCCAGGAAAACATGGGACATACAAAAACACAAGGGACTTCAAGACAGTGAGATACCCGGACAGCTAACCAGACTTTATTTGGGGTTTTTCATTACATTTTCTGTGTCTGCTTGACATTTCTTCAAAGTTTTCTTGTGCATCCCTAAGGTCCTCTTTGTGTTTTGTCAGATTGCCTTCTTGCCTTTCTCCAGACAATACGTGGGGTTTTGTGTTTTTTTTTTTTTTAATGAGGTTTTAAAAATCTACTATATAGTGTACATTATTTATCTAAAATGTAAAATAATCTGTTAAACCATCCTTAACCACTCAACATATATTTACTAAACCTAATGAATAATTTGAAAATTAGATACCATATGACAGAAATGAAAAGTGGCAGTAAATTAATGAATGAATTTGGGGTAACAGGATTTTAGCTGCTTGTGTGTAGAAGTAAATTCACATATCGAAAAAATAAGTACTGTGCAACAGAACACCAAGAAAAAGGCTTTTCACTGCAATGCAATTCTCTTTTTGTTATCGTTTTCCTCCTCTCGCCTTTAGAGAGTTTTAAGGGAAGCTGCCACATTCCTACCTTATGTCTTGTTCTGTTCTGCCTTAATTCAGTGGATAACACATCAGCCAGTCTTCATTTTTGCAGTGTTTGTACGTCAACAACAATATATGGAAAATAGGTTTATGAATTTTCTGACTTTCACAGTATTATCGATGCCACTGGCTGCACATTTCTGTAGCTCGTAGATGAGCCCTAAAATTGCTGCGAAACATAAAAATAGGCAGCGGTAGTATCAACACACGGCGGTTTGTGATGGGAACACATTCTCTTCAATGCTGTATCTAAATTCTTCAGATCAATATGTGATCTGTGGTTCTTCAAATACTCAATTATCTCAGGTTTTGAAGATCTCGCCTGAAGACAGCAGAAAGAGTATTGATTTGTCTTTAATATAATACTTTTTGAAAGTGGTGCTTGAAACAATTTCAACTTTAAATGTCATGTTTTCCTATAATTATTTTGATCAAATAAGTATAGCATTTGATCGTTATAGGCATGGGTAATTTTGCCAGTTTTTACAGAAAACATTGCAGGAACTTTGAAGAAAATACTTGGTTAATCCTTTGTATTTTCTCCCTTGCTTACAATATAAGACAAGTTATAGTTATAGTAGAATGATCTAATGTAACCCTAACACACTGATACATTTTGAACTTTTGTGTTGTATGTTTAACTCCAGCAAAGATTAGGGTGATGAAACACTGCAGAGCACAGTCAATAGAGGACACTAAAAACTGGGCATTAAATCACCGATAGAAGTTAAATATATGGCAGTGTTTATTGTTTCCTTTTTGAGAATGCGAAATACTACAAACGTTGCAGTAAATGGAAGCATACATGCTGTGATAAATAGCCATTTTGGAGTTCTGCTTATTCCATGACAAGTGCAGTCAAAAATACTCTGAAAGAGTTTTTTTAAGATAATTTGGGAGATGGGGGTTCAGAAGATAAAATGGTGTTTCATTACTCCTTACTTCAAATACAGCAGGAGCAAACATGACTGTAATTAGAACCCCTTTAAAAAAAAAACTTGATTTTACGCTGGTACATGTGTAGAAGTCTGCTGCTATTTTTTAAAGAACTCCTCCCTTAGATTCTTTACTTCTATTCCTAGTTGGAAAAATCAATGAAAGATTTTAAAGAGCCAGGTCAGTGACACTTGGACTACGTTTTCTACAGTGACCTGCTGCTCCCTAAGTGATCTGAGAACTATGAGTCTCATGATCAGAGTGCATTATGTGACTTGTATACAGTCAGGTTAAGGGATCTTGTAAATGAAGTTGTTCAGAATGGCTTGTCCATTCTAGACAACAAAAATAAATTAGCTTAAATAACCCAAATAGATTTTATAAATGGAAATAAACCTCTGTTGGATTAAAGAGGCAATCATTAGCAAAATGCAATCTGTAAGAGGAACCCATTCCATGCTACCATATTTCAACTAAAAGATCTTATCTAAAGAAGGTAAGATTCCCGCCTCATTTATTTTATATGTATAATAGCATGCAAGTCAACGCTTGCCACCATCGTACTGAAGTTATAGCCACTTAGGTAAATGGATAACACAACTAAAATTACAGAAAAAGGATTAACATTATTTAACACTATAAATTATTTTCCTTGGATGAAACTTCCCTCAGCCACTTTTTTGGATGGAGTTCGGTCTTCCTTCAGGTCTCAGAGGGAAAGTGGAAATGATAGCATTTTTGTTCCTGCTCAGCTGGAGATAAGCCAGAGCAAGGCTGGAGACGTAGAAGGATACCTCACTGCCTTGGAAAGGCAGCTGCAAGTAATGATGCAGGCAGAACAGCATAGCAGGAAAAGATTTCACCTATGACCGACTCAGTTTTGGACCCTATTCAGGAAAACACTTAAGCACATATTTCCTGCTCCTTATTATGTCCCACTAGAACTTAAGCACGTGCTTAAGTGTCATCTGGTGCAGGAATGCTTTCCTGAACAAACACATCAGAGAAACAGACTTTCCTCCCGCCACCCTGCTCCTTTCTGCCTTCCTGCCTGGTGCCTCTGTCAGCACAGCTGCAAGGATGGAGTTCATCTAAACATGTGGGCAATTACCTGCACCTGAGGATCACCGTATCAGACAACACAAAAAATGTGTTTCCCACAGTTTTGCTTAATGACTGTGCAGTCTACTCAGGGCTTAATGAGGTAAAAGAGAAAAGCTGTTGGGAGCTTCTTCTTATTTTATATCAACAATTAACTTCCATGGTTCTTGATCTATGGGAATGGGTTGAATCTTATGTATTTAACGGTATCCTCATTTGCAATAATGACTGAAATTTCATCCATGCTATTAGATAATTTTCGTGCTGAACAGAGGTTATTTGCAAATGTACTCCTTTCCACTTTGCATCTTCTGTTCTTAAAATCTGAACTGAGTGCATATTGAGGTAAACACTATATATTCCACATTACTAAGCATTCCTGTCTTGATTGTTTGAATGCAATGATATGAAGCTAGGGAAGCTCCCTTGCTACTCTTTGCTGGAGGGCTAGTTCCACTGAAGATGCTAAAATGGTTTAACTACTATACATATGATTCATTGAGATGTTTTAATGGTCAAAGAGAAGTGGGAGAACGGGCTGTACAATCTAGATGTGCTAAGTGTAAGGACATTACGTTTTCTCTTTGTCCGGTTTTGTCTCCATAGTTTTTTCTATGCACACAAAGATTGTCATAGGAAGAAGCTTAATTTCCAAATTTGATTCCTTCTGTTCATAATAAAATCTTTATTAAATAAACACTGGAATAAAGCTAAATTAATCATGAGCAGCTAGATCCACCAACGCACTTATGTGCAACAACACCGAAAACTGCAGCACATAACAGTTAGGCATCTGCTCCCTGTAGCTGCTCCATGCCCTGAGCAAGATGCCCAGGCTCCTGCTGGATTTTATGGAAGCAGTTGGACCTTTTGGAGTGAGGCTCATAACGGGTTGACTGCTGAGGGGGAACAGACTAATGTTAGTGGTGAGAAATTGCTGGGGAGGGCAAAATGAATCTTAACCTGGGTCCTTCTCTGAGATCGGGGAGATCCTAATGGAGTAATGGATAACAAACATGGCATGGAGGGTGTAGCATATCTGTAACCCTTCAGACACAGAAAGGATTCGCATGACATCTGCTTGACAACCTCTCACTGCTCCTCCTTGTACAAAGTGTGTGGTAAATAAATAAAAAACACCTTTCCTCACTGTCCGCTGCAGAGCCTGTGCACAACAGCCTCTCTCATCTAGAGAGCAGCGATGCGCAGCAAGAGCAGGAATTGTCCTGCTGCTAGGTATAAGGTCAGGTGACACTATGTGCTGCCAGCTATGTCAGAGATTTCTTCCTTAGGACTGGGCAGTGACCTAAATTCTACATTTGCTCATCTGAAAAAATGAGAATAATGATTACATTTACCTCAGATGCTAACTAAATGCAAATTATTGTTTTCCAGAGTATCGTACTCACCATACCATAAAACCAAACCAAGCCTGATTTTACCTTCCTGTCACCTCTCCCCAGTAAACACCTGAAGGTTAGTTTTGTTTAACTATTCATCACTTTTCTACTGTTATACATTTTTGGGGTTTTGGCTTAATTGTGAATCAAATTGAACTATTTCAATCATCAGTCCTTGAACAACACAGGAATAAAATGCATATTCAAATTCAAAATGCATATTCAAAACACTTAGAATTAACAGACCAAGTATTAATTACTGATTTCTGTGTAGATGTATATTTGTATATATTTACACCTATTTACCTACATACATTTCTATCTATATATGTGCATATATCTATAGCATGACTATCTGGTCTTAAAATGCTTAACTGCAAACAGAAATTCACAATAAATTAATATTATCAAATTAAATGACACACATTAATTAAATACATCAATACAAAAGCAATCATTGCATCAACACAAATGCATTTTGCTTTCGTTTTAATAAATACAGATTATTTTTACTTCAGTATAAACTATGTATACACCTACAATGAGGAAATAGAGACACAGCTTTAAGCCGGTAATCCCTTTAAGAATATGGGTGATTTTAGTTTGTGGTGAGGTCCTGCAAAAAATGAAGCCCATGTGCTTAAATTTAAGCACTTACTAAAGTAATTTACAAAATAGGAACTGCACTCATGCTCTCGTCCGTCTCCTTTACAAAAATTATTAAATTTTATTTAATTTCACCAAATTTATAAAATTTAGAAATCAAGTCAGTTGTACAAACTTTGAGACCTGACCTTACTAAAAATCAAATATTTCAAAATGTTTTTTTTTTATTAGAAAGATATCTGGGACTCTGAATCATTTCTGTGTAAACAAGAAAATTTTCATGTTAGTAATCTTATTTTACTCAATGGCAATATTTGTGTTAGAGTACTGTGACAAGCATTTGTAGAATTACATCTAATATTGAAGTGTTCTGTATATTTGGCACTGTGGACATTGATGTAAAATATTAAACACTCAGCACTGAACACACTGCTAGATAGGAAGAGTACTAAAAATAAGATCCGGATGTTTCATTAACCCTGTTTATTTGAAAATTGAACCTGTTGTTTGAGTCTAGATTATTTTTTTTTTAAACCCAGTATTTAGAAAATGGTAACTTTTGCCACATGTAAGTGTTAAGTAATGTTTATATGATTTTATAAAATATGGTTAAGAAGAGTACAATTCTCAAGCTAAGACATTTTGTAAAAAGAAAAAAGAAAAGCTGTTATGAGACTGTTTCATCACCAAGCTATAAAACCCACCCAAAATATATATTTTTAATAGAAATGGAAGGCAGTATAATAGACAAAGGATCTCCAAATGTAATCACAAACCCTATTACTGCTAGGAGTGTTATAGTAACAGGAAAAGAAAAACAATATACACACAAATACAGGTCTAAAATTTAGCTTCCTTAATCTAGTCACCAAGATAGGAGGGAAAGGCCATACTGCAAAGAAAACTTTATTGTAACAGTTGTTGGTTGGTTTGTGGTTTGTTTTTTTTTTAATGGGAAATAGGATGAAAAAATATTTTGTGTTTTATTTTACATTTATAAGAGTGACTAATGGTAATGCTGAAGAAGTTGTTCCAGGAAAAGAAAACTTCAGCTTGAAGGGGTTTAAAAATCGCTAGTTCGTGTGCAAAGAAATGCGGCTGCCATTATCTAAACCAAAGGAGATAGATACCAGAGTAGGAGTTTTCCTGAATCCAAGAAACCCCTTGAGCTCTGAGCTCTTGCTGCTCCATGACTTGGGCAGCCGTGGCCAGGACAGGGATAAAAGATGAACAGAAAAGGCAATTTTTTGACTATAGGTCAAAACACAGAGTGCCCTTCTTCCCTCTGGGCTTTCTCTGGAGGCTTCATGGGGGCAAGAGCAGGATGGGGCAGCACTGCCAGGCTGGGGAACGGGGCGGGGGTGGCCATGCCACAGCTCAGGGACAGCCGGTCATTTGTAAAGGGCCTCCACTGCAGACACGGTACCTGTGGGTTGGGGTCAGGCTGAGGTTGGTGCTGCTATGCGTGACCAGTGAGAACAGAGGTGCAAAGACCATGACCTCTGTTACCCCATTGGCACTACCTGCCCTGGGGCAATGCACTGCTCAGCTGGTCTGGTGGCCTCTGTTCTCATACTGGCAAGTGTTCATTCCCAGCAAACACCTGGTGGAGGTTTCAGTTAAAACCCTTTAAGTGGATGGAGGCAAACTGGAGACATGCTGAACGTTCAGCCTGCTACCAGGCAGTGGTTTGTCCTTATTCTGCAATGACTTACAAAGAAAAAATATGTTTTTCTGCACAAAACATCACTGGGAGTTCACAAATTGATATTTTTGCCCCCAACAAAGGCAGCTTTCATATTTAATATTGCATTTTTAGTATCATGATCAGCACCTATATTACAGGACAGGAGAAATAAAAATATTGAAAAAGAGAAAAAAGAAAAACTAATGACAAAAATATCCTGTTTTTTTCTATACTTAGAAAAAAATTGAAGTTTTTTATTAATCTTCACCTTCCTTATTAGTACTTGGTTTATGCCATGTTTAAACATGTTTTAAATAGCCTATATTCTACTGAAGAGCCACAACAGTTTTCTCTGTAGCTCTTATTATTTCACTCTGTAAACCATTGTATCTGTTGAAAAGTAGAAAAGGAAAGAGAATGGAGATACTTCCTCAAATGAAGAATAGAAAGAGTTACTGTACTTTATTTTTTCCTCATTAAGATTGATCTTTGCTGTGGCTTATGCAACATAATAAATTACAAAATGAGGTAGACATATTAATCCCTAGAAGTATTGGGACTTGCTTTTCACTTCCTTCCTCCAGTTTTACACTAAGTGAACTACAGTGAATTTGAAAGAATACAAAGTTAACAGGCATAGTATAATACTTTGAAGAACCAGGTCCATCCTGCCCACTGTATCACTTTAAAAAACCCCAAAGCTTGCTATTGTCTACTGCTGACAATGCAAAAAGCAGCAGGACTGGTTTACACAGATTTTGTCTAACCTCTTCTAATTGCTTTTGAGAAAATGCAGAAATACAGAGACTTAAGAGAATTGTAAGAGCAAGAGACTGGTTAGTCATGAAATTCTCATAGGTGATGATAAAGGCTAACAGCAAAAGAAGAGTTTCTTCCCAAACACCAAGACTATACTGAATGAATTTTTAAAAAACCCAGTAGACTAATATTACTGGAATTTAAAATAAAGTCTTTCAACAAAAGGGAAAATTAAATGAGCTCAATTAAAAGAGCATAAACAGAACTGGTGGCATCCTCTCTTGAAAAATTCTTAACTACAGTTTTACAGGGATCAGTTGCTAGGCTGTGATCAAAAGTAACCAAGCATTTGGATCAAATATTTTTTAAAAATGTTAACAAAAATATTTCTGTTTTTTCAGCTCACAGTGAAAAGTTTCAGGTTTGCTTCTTTTTGAGCAGTTCCTGACTCATATCTGTAGCTCAGGCTTGCAGATGTATTTTTAATGATGAGGAACAGTGGTGTCAAAACGTTTCCAGAGAGCATAATCTCAGCAAAGTATTCCTTCAAGACATTGTTTCTCTACATGGACCGCATTAGATTGAATGAGTCTGAGTACTGTAGACCCTCACACAGGCTGAAGGGAGAGTTGTGTGTTTCACCAGTGACATGTGGAAAAGCAATCAGACACTGGATTACATGGCTGTCACTGTCCATTTGCCTTCTTTATCTCTACTCACTCTAAACTCTTGCAAGGCCTCACTGGTAATGACATCGCTGCATAGAGCAAGACAAAAATGTGCAAGAAATAATGGTTTTGGCATATTTAGACTTTATGTTTGCAATTTATTTGCAAAGCAGTTGAATTTTTTTTATTCTTGATACAATTCTTCAGTGATATACTTGAAGAAATATTTGCTAAGTATAAAGGTTACTCCGAAACTGTTGGAAGGTTTTTGTTGTCCATGAATCCCTCTTTGTTGAAGGTGACTGGCCATCTATACATATCCTATTACTTCATTTTCCAATCAGTTGCCCCAATCTTTGTATACAGTCTTTGTATTTATGAATAAAAGGGACATCTAAATAAATTTGAGGAACTGGGACGTTTAAAGAAATGGAATGCCTGCTGGCTGGGGGACACAGATTTCCCTGCACACCTTTTGCTGCAGAGTCTAGGTGTGAACTTGCCAATTCACGTCCCTGCAGGCTACACCTTCATACTATGATTCATAGGACACTCAGATTAAAGCTAGTGTCTGTATGTTCGTTTATGTTGCTTCAGCAGCAAAGTAGATGTAACCCATAGTAAGAAAACAAAGAGATGAAGAATTTTAGGTAACCTGTGCTCTTTTCATACTCCCATCTGCACAAGAAAAAACATCGTTTTGGCTATACCTTTGATATTGAAGAAATAATAAAATACGATCTTGCCTTACTGAAGAACTAGGAAAACATAAGCCTCTATATACTATATTCAGAACAGATTTTTCCTCCCAGTCAAAATGGATCATATAATAATGAATTTTCTTACCTGTAGATGCAAAGCCTTGTTCAATTTTAGTGTTTTGGGGACAGAATTCTGCCATTATTTATCATTATTTCAAACCAGCAGTAGGTAGTGCCATCTTTGGAGAACATGGCGGGGGGGCTTTTTTTGTTTTGCTTTGTTTTACTGTGACTGTGAACAACCACGAATAGGTTTAATTTCTGATTAAACAGAATAAAACTCTATGTATCACTGTAATTAATTTAGATTCTGTGAGTCACTTTACATTAATTTTCATAAAGATGATATATGCGCTGGAGGAGCTTTCAGCGTACCAACAAATTCAATAAAAGAAGAGAAAACTAACATGCTTGTAACATACAGAATCTATTGTGTCTTGTTTGTTCTTACTGAGCTTGTAAAGTTTATAACTTTAACAACAGAATGCCCATTAGAATGACTTTAATGGTCATTAAATTGGATATCCAAACACACAGAAATAATTACATAAATATCTAGCTGTGTCTTTTAGCCTATTATATAGAAAATATCACAAGCTACAAACACTGCTTGGCAAATGCTGCAGCTTAAGAGTCAAACAACTGACCTTTCTCAAAGCTTTTCCCATTGACAGCATAGCATTTGATGGAATAAGTCATAATGATTTTAGCTTTGTATTCATAAGGGAGTAAAAGATGAGTACTTTCTGTGGAAATAAGCAGATAAGCACTCAGTGTCCGCTGCAGCTGATGAACACCCCCAAAACCGTATAGCACTCTGGGGAGTGTAAAAAAAGACAGGATTATCTGTTTCAGCCTCTTCCCTTTTACTTTTTTTACTGACCCTTAACTAGTAAGGACCTTTGACTGCAATATAGGGAGCAGCTTAGTAATGTATCTTTCAGAGCCAAATCTGCTACTTTGATCTTTTCCATTTTTGCTTTGCAAGTTCAAGGTAACTGTTTCCCTCAAAAAAACTGCTCAACAACCCCCCCGAGAAAGTTATTCAAAACAAGTAACGTCTGTTTAACATAATGTTTTCCCTTTTTTAATTAAAACATGATGCATTGCTAACTTGACTATCAAACCAAGAAACAGAGTATTTGAAAGAAAGGCTTTTTCTCAGTGTGCATCTGAAATTATGCAGTGGAAAGTTCCTTACTGGAGAGATAATAAAGCTCCAATATGGATTTTTAGTATCTTGGATTGAGGAGGAGCAGAGAATAAAGTATAACCTAAGCAATATATCTGAAGACCTTGTATCTTGTATGTATGTGTCAAGGGAAAAAAAAAGAAAGGTCCCAAGAGGACAGGGCCTGTAAAACAGTCAGTTTGCTTGTCAAAGTGAAGTTTTCTACAATACTTTTTCTAATGCTTTATTTAATCTCATTTTCATTATCTTAACTGAGTGTGCTTCTTTGTTTTGCTGGGAGGATTCACACTGCAGTAAATCACACAGCTCATTTTTATTTTTCCTCCTGGTATTTATTGTACATTCTTCTTCATTTTAAAGTGACCATTTTTCTTACACTTAGCAGGCCAAATCCATTTAAACTGGGAATTGAATCAAACCTATATTCCCAATGCCATGCCAAATTATTAATTTTTCTCCTCAAAATTTTCATCCTTCTAACAGTTGCAAGACCACTCCTTTGCTGTTCCTTGGCAAAGCCTTTTTGTTCATACGCATCTTCCCCTGAAAACACCTGCTGTCATTTTAAATACAGTACTTAACTCTTCACATAGAAGACACTGTGGCAACAAATTAAGAACCAAGAAAATAGATTTCGAGCTATGTGCATCTTTGGTCTCACCTAAGTTATTCGTTCTGTAGTCTACATGATTAGAAAGCTTGTTAAAAAAAGGAATTAAAATAATTGTCATCTGTAATTGCGTAGGAGAACATGCACTCAGGAAAACTTCAAACTCACTTTGTGATACCAACATTGGCAACACAATGATGAAGAGGAAGTCTTTCACAACCAGACATTACCCCATCAATCAGTTTGCAGTCAGGAGAAAAATTGACTTTGTCATGATATGGTTCTTAAAGCAAAAGTAATAAATTCTATACAAACGGCAAGCCTACAGCGTAGCTAATTTATTCATTATCCACCCCAGAAAAATAATTAAGTCATGCTTTCCTTCCTGGCTCTTCATTACAGTTTAGCCTTTTTCTGCAGCAGTCAGTGACTGAATGCTTATTAAAATAAATTAGCCGCAAAACTTTTAACTCTGTCTTAAAGAAAAACTAATCCACTTTTCTAGTGGAAGCAACATTGATTAAATAAACCTAGTTTCATGCCGAGCAGACTAATTCCTTTAGCCACAGTTTCCAGTCTTAAATCATGTTGTATCTGTATTAGTTTGAGAAGTGTATAATGAGCTGTGAGTTTATAATTGGTATTAACCTCTTTCTGAATGCATTCATTTTTTTTAGCCTGGGTGATTTTAGTGATGGAACAAAATCACAGTGCAACCTATAGGTATTATTGTATTCATGTATTTTTTTCCAGCACGCACACATACACTCATTCAGACATACTCTGTTATTCCTCTGATCCAGCTGTTTCAGACAGGCTGCCTTGACATGAAGTAATTTCAGCTGTATCAAACTGCTTCACGGTTACTAAATAGGAAGATCACTTTAAGAAAAAAAAAGTGTTTATAAACTTGCTCATATCTCATATCAGAAACACGGAATGCTAGGCATTCGCCTAACAGGCAAATGTTAAAATAATATTTGAACTTGATCCACAGACAAGCTGAACTGAAGGAAACTGTTCTCTCAAACTCTTTGGGTTTTGCATAAGAACTACATTGTGCAAGGCCAAATGCTGCCAAATGGGCAAATAAAACTGAATGGATTGTCACTACGTGACCTATGTAGAATTGCCCACATCATTACTTTTTAAAATATTCATATCTTTTAAAGTAAACATTTTCTTTAATGCCACCAGCAGTAGTCAGCCAACAGTTCACTAAGGAAAATAATCTAGTGACAGGTCAGTCAGATCGCACACTCACCAGTTCCCACAACAAAAAAGATAGTAAGAGTCTGATGTGAGACAGTGATTAAATTAATATAATAATTAAGCCAGGGACAAATCCATCACCCCCTTCCCAAGACCAACCTTGTCACAGGGCATCAGAGGGGCTGGCTGGTGCAGAAGCACAGCTCAGCAATAACTGCAGCCTGAGGGCGTCGACATCCTCTGCTCACACAACGATCCCCTGCGCACTGGTGCACTTCCAGTGGCTCTGAATATTTATAAAACCCTCAGCCTCATCTTCAGCACCCCATTCAGCTCCTCTGCACTAGGAAGGGGATTTTTCTAAAGAAGCCATGTACTTCATGGATCTTAGTCCCTGTAGTCCCTCATTACCAGCTGCCAAAGCTTCTCAGGATGGCACAATACTGTTGCACAGAGCAGCCAAACAACCTACTGTTTGAGGCTGGCTTTTGTCCCAGTGCGCAAGAACCATTTTGATGAAACACGGAAAAGAAAATACAAAGATCTCCTCTGCCGCATATGTTGATGGGCCCAAATGCACTGGATGGGAGCTGAAAAAATCTGCCGTGGCGCCTCTTTCAGATTACAAAAAGCATTCATGAGGCAGGGCATGCTCTCAGCTACAGTTAATTCATCAGCAAACAACGAAGTACCTGATGGGCCTTGGCGACTGCTCCATCTTCTGGGCTGCCCGAGAGCTATGGGACCTCGGGCAGGGAGCACAGGGATACAGGACCTGTCGTCCCATGGGGGCAGGAGGGTCTGGCACTGCCCCGCTGCTCGGGGCGGACCCTTTGTCTCCCAGAGTGGGCAGCCATCAGTCTCCCTGCCGTAATCTGCAAGATCACAACACCCCATCCCACGCAATAACTCCTCAAACTTCCTATTTAAAAATCCACAGGTGCTGCAAGAGTGGCAGAACAGAGAGAGAAAACATTTTCCTTATTGTCAGTTCCCCCCCCCACCCCTTTCATTCGCTTCCCTTCCCTTTTTCTGCTCAGCTCGTTTTATCTTAGCCAGGCTGCAAGCACGAGGGTGGGAAGGGAATACGTCTGGTCTGACAGAAAACTACTCTTCTGTAGACAGGAGCCCACTGAGGGACTCTGGCTAAGAAAGTGTTCTGCATCTTGTATTGATAATATCTTCGGTCTTTTCTTTACACTGTGGCTATAGCTATATCACATAAATTCTACCTATCCATAAATTTTTTACTTAACAGCAATAACCAGAGAAGAAACCAGACACTAATAATTCATTGAAAAGAATCTTTAAAAAAAATTAAAATATTATACCTACTAGTTGTAAGCAGATTATTTGTGTGTAATTGTCTGACTAGGCAAGATGCATATTCAGGAATTTAGCTTGTTTTGAGTTATTTTTGTATATTTATTTGGCTATGCCAAAAATTGTTAAGTTGCTCTGTATTTACACCAGTGAATTATTTGGTGAAGGTAGCTTACCTATTTCAGTCAAAAAGCAGGGGCTATGACAGAACTGCTTCAGAATTTTTTGTTATAGTAATATGTTTAGTCCTTTTAAGAGCTTGCTAGAAGAAAATATATTTGCTTCTTGTATTGATACAATGGTGAAGAAATGTACAATTTTCTGGAATTAATTTGGAGTTAATATTTTCCAGTGAAAAAGCCCTGATCTTCAGTTATATGTGTATTTCCATAGGAATATTCAAAGTTTGTTTGTGTGATATACTTGTATCTAGTGACAACTGGAGGCCTCTAACAAACTAAACAAAAGAACAAATGTCGTCTCTGGAACAGTTTTACTAGAGATTCTCACATCAATGACAACTCATTTAATTTGATATATGGCACTGGCTTTCTGTTCCTTAATTGAATAACTATAGATCTTATAATTAACTGGGTTTCAAGGTAAGAATATTTTGATTATTACATGTACCACAAAACAATGTTGTTAAGTATAATCTTCAAAGTTTTCTTTTCAGCATAAAGTAAAAATTATTAGTTTCTGGTAGACCTGTGGATTAGATTTTTCTCAGGACAAGTTCTGTGTGGAAGCAGATGTTATAGAGAGAGCAGTACAAGATAGCAGGGATTTTTTGTAATGCTTTAGTCAGAATTAAGTTTTGAAAGGGAACTGGTTCTAGGAACTTGGTTATTGACACTGGAATCAAAGTCCTGAAAGAAAGGATTGCTCTGCATGCTAAGAGACCATTTTGTTTTCAGCCTGTTTTATACACCTAAATAAAACAAGTTACACTTAAAATATACACAGAGTTTGCAGCACAGATTTCTCTGTCCTAGGAAATAGTTCAGCAAGGCCTGAGTTTTGGCAGCTGCTTTAAGTGTGAACCGTGTTGGTGGACCAAGCCGTCAGGAGAGGGAAAACAAATATCTTTAGACACACATTGTTAAATAATTTTTTTCTTTGGTAGGATTTTAGTTAATACACTAATTTGCTACAAATATTCACAGAATCGAAGTGGTTTAGCCAAGTGTAAGAAAATGAGTGCATAAGTAAATGCATGGGTGTGCATAGTTGTATGTACTTACAGACAGACACATTGTATGTGAACCTTTTACACAGAGCCGCGGATAAGGAGGGACAGTCTTTGGGCCGAGATTCAGGGCTCTGGTAGGACTCAGGAGCTGAGGTTGTCTTCTTACACCGAAAAGTGTCCTGTGAGCTCACAGAAACAAAAGATGACATGATTGTTTTTGACATTTTATTGTTCATAGGGCACATAAATTCCCGGAGTACTTTACATTTATATTAGAATATAAGGTCCTCCCTTATGAAATTTGTATTGGAATTGAGCAAATAAAACATGAAACAGTGAGATGCTGCAATAAGAGAGAGGATTATTATATATTATTTATTCTAAGTCTGACAATTGTCAACAAAGAACATTTCCGGACAGTCCAACTTTGCCTATAACCTTTGCCAAGAAGATTTTTTGTGCCCTCTTTCAAGCATACATTACACTTCATTAACTTTTTTCTCCATATATATGCTGTTGTCACCTGTTAATGAAGCATTTAAAATGTTATTATTTTTATACAGTAATTGGAAATTCATAATTAGCTATTAAAAAGGAAGGTGGGGGAGAATGTGCAGTCTATTAAAAGCATTATGTGTTTCTTTTATTACAATTTCTCAGATTTTACCAAAATTATAGAGAATAAAAGAACTATAGGATAAAGCATGAATACATGGTATTTTTGTGCTATGTTTATTCTTACTCTTGTGTAACTAAAAAATTTTTCAAACAATTAATTTATTTTAAAGAAGTACTAAAAATCTGACAAATCTGATACAATTTGGGTTTGTATGCCACATTGTTCCACATGCACATCTATTCCTCAATACTTTTAAGGAATGTTGGGAGGAATGAGATCTGACGTTCCTGAAATTACAGGCTTGAAATAGAAATTTTACTCTATTTCTTCTACAGCCAGTGGAAAGACATGGGCAGACTCAGGTCTCCCTCTGGAGACTCTGCAATGACTCAGAAGGGAGCATATGGAGACTAGCTATCCAAATTAGACACTTCAGATGGAGTGACTCACTCCCATTATGACTCAAATTTTGTGTGAACACATTTTCAGGAGTTTCAATATTATGATTTCCAAATCATAATAGCAGTCATATTTCACTTAGAATGAAATCTCAGCTGTGTTTCTAAAAGGCTCCAGTAATTTACTGTCTTTGGGTTCCTGATCTTCAATGCTTGAAAGGCCTGAACTCTAGCACACATGTCATTCTAAGGTTTCAAGGGAAAAAATGCAGATTCTCCTTCCTTAAGCATCTTTTTTTTCATATCCGTGCTCCCCTTCACTGGATCCTGCCTCCGTATGCCAAAAAATGTATTCAAATAGGTGCTCAAGAAGGACTGTCCCAAAAGTCACTCAGCTGGTGGTGAGTTCTCCTAAAATTAGGATCTCTGGTCTTGTTCAAGTGGATGCAAGTCACCCAGCGTTGTAACTAGCTAGATGAGGTAATCCCAATACTTGGAAGAGCCTGTCCTTCACAGTCTTATGCTAGCACTCATTAATGTCATTATCTCCAAAATGGAAAGGATTTTCTTTTTTTGAATGTTATTAGAAACTGGGAATTAGCTGTTTTGATACTGTAACTTAAAATTCTAAATACTTTGAAATTAAGAGACATGCTGTACGTTTCCAATGAACTAATGTGCAATTTCTAACAAGTGAAATATATCACATGAAAATGATTTTGCAGTGATCTAAACCCAATTAACCTCAAAGAGTGCTATATGAATATAGGCTGAGAAAGATTTTAATTATAGCTGGAAATGCTATGCAATTATTGACCAAGTTTGGCAGAGACATTTTACATTGCCTACTGTTACTACGTACTGTTAGCTTTTTAATGCGGAAGCAGAAAAAAATGAATATCAAATCAGAATGTTAATTTGAAGAGTCACAGATTAAATACTTGTTGACCACTTGAAATAATAGTTTAGGCAGTCTGTCCAAAACAAAATTTCCTTTTAAAAAAGGAAATAAACGGTAGCTATTATACTACAGGTATGTGCTTGGAACAAAATTAAATGAAAATATATTAGTAAAGGACCAGATATCAAGAAGCGCCAATTGCTGTTTCTAATTATGAAAATGTTTGCTACTAATCTCCTGAGTTTACTTAAAGTCTTCAGTCACACAGAGCTCTCTTACAGCCTGGAACTACAGTTTCAGAAAAAACTATGATCTGAAGTATTTGTGATATTTTTGTAGTAGCTGGATAAAGTTCAAAATTGTTCCAACCATTCCTCAATACATGAAGTTAGAGACAAAACAGTGGAATGCAAAGACTTGCATGCTTGTAAATACATCTGTGATGTCTTTATTCCATTTGGAGGTTCAAACAGGTAATACAAATAATCTTCATAAAAAATACAGTGGATACAATTGTAACTAAAATAAAACAGAATTTAAGGTAAAAATTTAACATTTTGTTTCTTTTTTCAGAAGAAAAACAAGTCACTTCTCTGCATTCATTTGCTGTTTAATTTAAGCACTTGCAGAAGTACAATAATATTCCCATTTTACAGACAAAAATGAGGCAAAGAGAAATTTAACACTTGAATAAAGGATCTGCTTAGGGATTCACTATAAAGTGATGTTCTTTCTATTAAGAAGCTGTGAACATAGCACATATTTTGTGCTTTCATGTTATACAAAGCTCTTCTTGGACTGCACAAGGTAATGCTGCATTTGACACAGAAACAGAATAATTTAAGTTGTAAGGGACCTCTGGAGATCATCTGGTCCAACCTCTCCCTCAAAGCAGAGCCAGCTTTGAAGTTAGAGCCAGCTTCGAAGTTAGACCAGGTTGCTCAAGGTCATATTCAGTCGAGTTTTGAATTTCTTCAAGGACAGAAATTCCACAACCTCTCAGGGCAACCTATTCCAGTACTTGACCACCCTTATTTTGAAAAAAATGTTTTCTTATATCAGGTACTATAGTTAGTTATATACTCTTACAGTAAAAAAGTCTCGAGTCTCATAAGGAAAAAAAGAAACCCTTAATCTAATTCAGTTTGTTCCGGTTTTTTGTTTTGTTTTTTACTCAAAGCTAAGTGACATTGAGTGCAGAAGGCACAAGAAATTATTAGATAGACAAGAGATGCTACTAATTTGCAGTATGCTACTTTTGGAAGCCAGCTATGCTTGAAAGCCACTTTTTCTAGCAATTTTGTAGAGCCTGTGTTACCATTATCCATGTATTCTTGTGATTTTACAAGTTAATTAAATCCAGGAAACATCACTGAGAAGAATTTATTTTGAAAATATATTCATAAAGATAGGTTTTCATCCTCTACCCAGCAAATTTTTACCCTTGGAAGTTAAATAAAAATGGAGTCCTAATGATCATGGAAAGCTAGTTGTCTGCAGGGCACAAGGTTTGATCAGTGTAAAATCATCAGCAGAGAAGAAACAATGGAAGAGGATATTAAGAACTTCTGTTAAAAAGGGGTAAGCATGATCAATAGGCAAATTGACTACCAGACTTGAACAGATTTATATCAGAGGCAAAGACCTGAGCCTGAGGGCTGAACAGAGAAGACCACAGGAGGAACGTAGGACCCCTGAAGGGACTGATCACAAACCAAAACATTCTGTGGATGATGAAAAGGAAGGAAGTTGCTTGCAGGATTCTGTTTTTCCCTCCTCTGATCTATCTCCCATGTTTTTCCTATGAGAAAAAAAGTAGTTGGTTAAAAAAACTCATGCAAATTTTTCACTTCATTTAGTTCACCTACCTCTAAAGAGCAAATCATTCCTCAGGGTGGAATGTTGCAAGGAGCATACTTCTATTACAAGGATTGTACATAGATGGAGTCTAGGTTGGCTAGAGAGGAAACTTCTGGTATGAAATACTTTTCTAAATGCCCAGCTAGTATTTAGAAGAATATTCATCATACCATAAGTGACATCCTCCCATAGTAAATCTGAATCAGCTAATTACAGTTGTAATCAGATAGATATTTAAATAATGCCATCAAGCCCCGTTGTGTAGTAAGTCAAAAGCTGTGGAAAAGGCACAGAAGATTTCTGGTGTACCCAAGGGTTAGAGTTCCTCCTGACTTGTCTGAAGAGGGTCTCAGTACTCTGTAATACTTCTGTAAAGGAAGACAACCTTAATCCTGTGCTGCCTCTTCTATCCTGAATCTCCTAATTTCAAGATGCCCATCACGACTTTCTTTAGGATGCTGATTCTCTTTGTAAAGTTTTTGCTTACTTCTGGACTTAGTCTTGCTATCCTGAGCTCTTCCTGAAAGGGATATGTAGTTAAGTTAGCTAGCACAGTTTTTTATTTGGGGTTTATTTTGCATTCCTCTTTTCAATAGATTCTTGGGTAATCATAGTATTTTCACCTGACATACTGNTCCTTAGAGTCCGAGGTTTAGGACTTTAATTTGAGTTTGACAGATCAGCTTAAATTTTACTTTGAAGGAAAAAAAAAACCAAAACCCAACCAAACCACGAACTGTATGAGCATTATAATAAAATAACCTTGAAGAGACAACTTAATTAGTATTTAAGTGATCCTGAATTACAATGAAATTCCTATGAAAATATGAACACCCACCTGCATATCAAATAAAGTCACAAGATCATTGCCTTTACAGTAAATATAATTTCAGGTCATAACAACTGGATTTCTTAAAGAATGCATCATCAAAAGATAATACATCATTTCAAAGATTTAACCACATAGGAATGCATACATGATGCACTGGCTTACAGGAAGGACTGGGAATAAGCAACCCCTAAGTGTTAATATGAGCTGAGTTCGTACAGAATGACCTTGGAAAAGTCATTTTCACCTGTTTGTGCTTCAGCCAGCCCAGCTGGAATGTTGCATAAAAACCAAAAGCCAATTGATAAGCCCATGCTGCTTTTAAGCTGGCCATTAAGTGACATACATGAATTTCTGATGGGGATAATTTCACACTGAAGGCAGAAAGGGCCTTTTGTTTTGATGTCCCTCTCCTTTTCTTTTTCCTTTTTTTTTTTTTTTTAAATACATACTTGGGTTAAAAATAGGGAAAAAAATCTATTTAATGGAAAGCTGTTATTCAGTGTTCTGTTTCTGCAACTTTCTTTATCTCCATAGTAAGGTGCTTTGCTAACTATGGAGAAACAGAATTCTCTCAATGTCAGGCTGAGCCTGGAAAGCATCCTGACATTAGCAAAAGCACAATGATTCACGCTACAGATGAAGCCTTGCTGCCCAAGGGACTCTTGCTGTTTTCTCTTTTTTCCTGAGATACCTCGGCAACAAGAGTGCAATGAACTCTGAAGTGAAAGTCTGAGATAAGCAAATGTTCAAGAAACAAAAAGCCCTTCCAAAACAGAAAAGCTGGTGGAGACACAAACCCAAACCCATTCTCCTCTCAGGTGTTGCTGGGAGGTTCTGCAGCTAAGCCGAGGGTCTGCCTTTCTCTCACTTACTCTGTGCATGCTGCACTCCTCTGCTCACGTAGTTCAGTGACTATACAGTGAAGTGAATCCTAATCTGTGTGGCTGAAAATTAGGAGAAATATAAAGAAAATAAAATATGTACTTTTTTTTTTAACATTTTGGTGAAATTTGTGCTATTATAAGAAAACTTTTTCTTGTCCCCCCACCCCTGGGGAAAAAAAAAGTGACAGATAAGAGGCAGCTGCAACAGCTGAGACAAGTAAGGAACACGATGGAGATAGTGACCTGGAATTACAGAGCTGCTAAAAAGGACTTTCTAGGCTGGTGACAAGAGGTTTGGGGTGAGGCATTTGGAACAAAGGCAAGGAGACTTTAGCAGGTTTATTCCAGGACAGAATGGGTTTTGCTAAGGGTGAAATACATCAGCGATCTTCTAGGGATAGCAAAAAGAAAATTGAGGAAAGGTAATGAGGCATATGGCCTTCCTGTCACTCTGGGAAATGATCTTTTAATATGTGGAAAAGCAAATTTGATCCCAAAGAATGTGTGCTATAGGTTATTATGGAAAGATAATAAAACAATCAAATAGATGTGGTAGAAAGTCATTCCCCCCCCAATCTCTCTCCAAATTT
>WAAD01011728.1:0-11237 GCA_013389945.1 Fregata magnificens
AGAATATGTTATTTCTTCTTTTTTCTTTCCTTTTTCTGACACCCATCTAAAAATTATAAATACCTGGTTTTTACCTAAATTCAGCTAATAGGATGTTGAACTTAAACCACCCCAGTGGATTGTGGTCTGTCTGTTCTGTAACTCAATATATTCAACATTCTAGTGATGAACTTTCCAATGCCTCATACTGATAGCATTTCAATGAATGTTGCATCAACCAAAATATGACCATTTAACTCTTATTTTTATCCTTGTCTTTAAGCCAATGCCTGTTAATAATTTGCAGACATCTCAGCCACATGGAGACCATACATGGATTAAACAGGCAAGTATTATGAGCCTACTGACCTGTGGAAGTGACACGAAGTGGCTGCTTTACTAATGCAGATATTATATTGTCATCGTCGCCATCATTTGATTTATTTGATATGTTCTACCAGCAGATTAAAATACTTCTATCAGTATCTCCTTGAAAATCCTATCCAGCTGATAGAGTGAGCAACAAATACTCAAGATTAAACAGTTTTAGCCTTTAATCTTCAGTGATTCATTGCACGGCCTTGAACAAATGACAAAGTATGATCTTCAAAACTGATCAAGTAATTTAACTTCTCTTGCAGACTTTAACTATCTCATCTAAAGACAATAATTTCATAATTCATATGGATTCTGCAAAATTCAAAACTTATATAACATTTTGATACTCAGCATAGAGAAGCTGCATGTGCTCACATATTCTGGGCATCTCACTATCTAGACCTTCTCTAAAATACATTTGAAAGAAGATATTTTTATGTAACAATTCTAACATAAGATTACTTTTTAAGAGTTCAGATAATAAGCCAAGGAGACAGCTTTTCCTCTTTCAGTATAGGATTCTCCTAAAATATAATTAGCAGATCTCCCACTTTAACAACGTAATGGTAGGCGGTGCAAGTTTGGCTTCACTTCAGCAGGAGTTACAGTGACATGAATGTGAAAACTGTGTTTGTGTAAGGGTGTCAGGTCATTTTGTGCAACTTATCTGCCTTACATTCTTTGTACTGTGCAATCAAGCCTAAAGCAGAGCCTCTTCCTCCCCATTCTTCTCATATAATAGATTTTTGGAAGATCCTTATTTTTCCACTCCAAGCCGAGTCTGACAGAATCAGTAGTTATTCTCAACATGGTGCTCTGCACTTTTGTAATGTTTCCCAAATTCACATTACAACTAACAATGGCAATTTCGTGCACATATAAATTCCTAATTTTGTTCTTTATGGTACTGTATATGGTATGGTACTGTATGCATGGTATGGTATGGTATTTATGCATTGTGTTTGGATTTCAGCAGTCACTGGGGAAGAGGTGACTTCTGTAACATTACCAGATGCATACATGATTACTGCTTCTTTAGTTGCATCTTACAAAATATGGTAAAATTCTGGCTTACGAAAAAACAACTGAAGAAGTCTGAGCCAGACAGGGGAGTAACTTTAAATAGTAATTATGTGAATGACACTTCTCTTCCAGCTTTCACATAAGAAACAACCAACAGCCAAATTATGCAATCCATCAAAAACCAGTTAAACAATACACTTCTGCATTAATGAAGTAAGAAGAGTGAGAATAAAGGAGGGAGAGAGGCTGTGTATAGTTTTGGTGTGATATCTGTATAACCACAGGAAACAACTGAAAGGAAAAAAGCTTGGGAAAACTCCAATTAAAAGGTTAAAAGTACTCCAACCCATAACAGAATATCCTGAGTTGGAAGGAACCCATGAGGATCATCAAGTCCAACTCCTGACTCCACACAGGGCAACCTAAAAGTTAAACCACATACCTAAGAGCAGTGTCCACACACTTCTTGAACACTAACAGGCTTGGGACCATGACCACTTCCCCAGGGAGCTTGTTCCAGTGCTTGACCACCATCTCAGTGAAGAACATTTTCCTTATATCCGATCTGAACTTCCCCTGACGCAGCTTTAAGCCATTCCCTCACATCTTAAGCCATTCCCTCACATCCTAACCAAAAGAATGGGCAGTTTTCCAGGGTACATGTGGGAGAGAAGGTAGTGCCATTCACCCTCACACCAAATGAGTACTCTCACCCCAGAGCCATAGGTAGTTTTGCAAGTATTTTAATTAAGCAGCATATGCCTCACTTGAACTTGTATAACCTGTCCAAAAAATGAATTGGGATAAAAGAAGAAGCCAGACTGAAAAATACAGCAGTTTCTCTAGAGTTAGAAAAAGATACTTAAGAAGAACATAGAAAGATCACAGAAATCTATCTGTCTAGTTTACTGCATCATGCATTTCATAGAAGACCACAGATATCCTTCTTGTAACTACCTATCATCTGCCTTACTGAACATAAAAAAGGGAATTTAGGAAAAAAAATCCATTAAATTCTGTCTTACAAAAAAACCAAAACCACACAACATGCTATTGTTATAGGATACATATCCCACTGAGTTAATCTAACTCAAGTTTCTATTTGCATAAATACACTTGCATTTCACCAGCAATTTTCCTGTATATCAGAAAAAGAACAGAGATGTCAGAATAATAAATAATTCATAGTAAATTGCTAAACAACAGCTGAATGACAGATTCACCATCTTTCAGCTGCAATACAAATAACTAGTATTTCTATAAAAGCTCTACGTTTGAGTCAATTCAACTTGGGCTCCTGCTTACAAGAACTTCTTTTGGCACAATAGGATTATTTTGCAGCAGGACAAGCAGCAGGTCAAACCCCATAAAAGCATATTCATAATAGATCTCTACAACAGAGACACTAGCTTAATTCAGCTTCCTTTGGCCCCTGTTATTCGCCAATCATGATCATCTCTCTTACTGGAATACTGTGTTGCACAAATTTCATGGGAAGCAAATGCAACTCATTTTAAATTATTTTGACAGCTTACTTGAAAACAAAAAAGAACCATCAGAGACTTTTTCAGAAGCGCTAAGGTTTTTCTAAAGATAGCACTTTCAAATTCATACACGCTTGACTTTTAGAAAAACAAATCCTAAATTCATATCAGAATTTCATGAACAAAACCAGTCTGGCTCAAATTTTTCTGACTTGAAATTTATTCAGTACTGGTTTTTCTTAAGGATATTGCGAAAACTTTGCAGAATTGAACATTCCTTAGACATTCTGTTCTGATGATACAAATTATTACAAGGTCTTCTTTAAAATGTTTTCACCAAAAAATCTGAATGGGCAGTGAGATTATTTTCATAAGTAAATCAAGAACATATCTAATACAGAGGAAAAAACACTTCAGAAGATTTAAAAATCCCATAAAGACAGACTAAGACATTATTATTTAAGTTACAGCAAAAAAAAAACCCTCTCAGAATTATCTCTCTGTTCTCTCCTCAGAACTAACGTATTTTCCATTAATTGCTGTAAACAATGCCAAAATTAGATGATGGACTAAAGCAAAGAGTCCTAGACTTTAAGGCACAGAGAACCCATTTTCATCTAGTCTGGTCACATGCAGCACCTAGGCTAAAGATATTCACAAAGAGCTGCTTGTATCACATTACCTATCTGAGCTAGGAAAATGTTTCCAAGAAAGACATACAGTCATGACTAGTCTTTTGCCTTGCCCCAAGATATTTCAAAATTAGGACCTAGTCAGATTTGGGGCAAACATTTTTTTACATAATTCTATTTGTTCTGCTGGACTAATTCTTATCTAAATAATTTTGCTTTGACATTTTATTAATTCTTTTATTTCAAAATGCTGTAAGTATTTAAAGTATGTAAAGTAATCAAAAACCTTAAAAAAAAAAAGGAAAAACTTTATTTTAGCCTAAGATACAAGGGTGATTTTTTAATGTGGAAAAAAGTCAGGAAAAAAAAAATCAGTTCATACAAAAGAAGACAAATCATCAATTATTCACACAAATTTAGTCAAAAACCTTTTGAACGTGTCATTATTACAATTAAGAAAATATTGTTTCCCAAAAAATGTGCTAATGCCAGTCCAGTAACAGCTGCCTACTCCTCATTTGATTTTTTTCTGAAGTACTGCAGAATCATTGTTGCTCTTGTAGCCACCAATCTGCATTATGGACAGTTGGCTACACACAGCACTTAAATTCTTTGCTGCATGACAACTTCTCCAGAATTCAGTTCTCTGAATGGGTATGCATAGTATGTTTGTACGTATGATTTACACCATTTGTTCATAAATGTATACCCTATTCAAGTGAGATTATGCTACCATGCAATCTATACTGTGCTGTAAAACTTCATCTAATTTTGCTTATTTTAATGGTTGCTTAACCAATGTTTATGACATCTATAATATTTACTAGCAACAAATTCAGGTTTCCTTGCAGATATGTTATAATTATAATAAACAGCCTCAGGGCAAGAAAAGATCTTCTGGACCTGGTTATAACCCCATTACCTGATTTGCTGTTTACAGTTTCTGTGGGATATCTGTTATCATTAAATTTGTGATACAGTGATCTTTGCAGAATACTAATTTTAATGAAGTTAAATTGATCCAAGTAAGCTAAATAATTTAGAGCATTAAATATGTCAACTTTGTTAAAATGCATAACGTAACAAACATTTTATTACATGAAGCTATTTTCCAGCATTGGATTTCTTGTTAGCTAATTTCTTGTTAACTAATCCCAAAAGTATCGT
This sequence comes from Fregata magnificens, assembly GCA_013389945.1. NCBI lineage: Eukaryota > Metazoa > Chordata > Aves > Suliformes > Fregatidae > Fregata > Fregata magnificens. The sequence goes on from WAAD01011728.1 coordinate 4,664, forward strand.
GCATCTTGATTGCCTCCAGTTATCAGTCCTCTCCAGGACTTTTCTTTGGATTAGTGTAAGGCTAATCTGCCTACCACTATCTGAAACATCTTACCTCCACTTTTCAAATGCTGGTACAGCTTCTGCCCTTTTCAAGACTTACAAGTTTTTCTAGTGTTGCAATGTTCTTAAAACCACTTCATTGATTCCTATCCTTAAATAATAAAAAATCTACACCATTCCAATGGTTTTGTGGATGCTTTTCTTTCTCAAAGAATTCTTATTGTCTTTATCCGCAATACCAAAAGATTATTTTTCCTCTGCAGATTTATTTAGCTTTCAGATATCTACTCATAAATGTTAATTCACACCAGTTATCTTTTTCCTTTTATTTATTATGTATTCTTTTGTTTACATTGCCATTTTCATTTCTCTTAACTAGGCCCTTTAAAAACATTAAAATGATCTTTTTCATTTGGAGAACCATGCTTTTTCAAGTATCTAGTGAGGTTTTCTTTCAAATAAAACCCAGTCATTCACATTGCATTGGGGGGGGGGGGGTGTTAACATTTTCTTCCCACATAATTTCACAAGGGTAAAATCTGAATGCATCAGAACAATTTATTTCACACTTGTGACACTAGTAGTGGGAAATGTGGTTTTTGCTATTAGAAATATTGATTGTGTAGTATATATTTGTAAAGCAGCACTAGACAAATCAGAAAAGGTGAAGCCTTTTTCAAACAGTTACTAAGACAATGGGGACATGATTCTGGCATTACTAGTTTGAAGGCAATCACAGATGACTTCATGAAAATATGAGTTTCAGATTTTGTTTTGACTGGGTTCTGAATCCAGGAAAAAATAAACAGATAATAGGAGAATGTAAAAAGGAAGAAACGCTGTTTTTAGAAAGGGGAATCTGAGCAGGGACAACAATAAGGCAGAGGACAAATATTTTGAAGTCTCATTTACTAAATGTTTTCCCTCACATTATTTAGCTCAGTCTCTTCATCTTCCCCATTACTTTACATATCAGGTGGAAACTTTGCTACTCCTTTTAAAACAAAACCAAAAATAACCCCAAACCAATGTCTTGCTCTGAAGTGGTCCTGTGATAAAACTTGTGTAGATTAATTGTAAAGCATGCGGCTCTTTCTGAATGGAGCTAATACTTGGGAGTCAACCAGCCATAGAGGGCATCCCTGACCACTTTGTGGTGATTACCTTACTCTGCCACTTCCAAGCTGACCAGCAAAATGGGATCTCTGAATATCAGTCATAATAGTGTAACTGTGATGATGGCAATTCAGAATAAGCAGATTTCTACCCTAAAACTGAAATCAGTAAAAAAATTAAGAGTATCTTAAAATGCTGCCCACTCCCTTATCATTTGTTCTCCATGTGAGGTTCCTCATTAGCCACGGAAAAACTCCCATTTGAGAGTGAGCAGCCAGAGAAGCAGTGATCTGCCCCATATTTAGATGATGTATTCTAGATAGCTCCAAAATTACAGTTTGTATTGGGTTTGTGTGGCAAGGTTTTGGTAGCGAGTGGGCTACAGGGATGGCTTCTGTGAGAAGCTCCTAGAAGCTTCCCTTATGTCCGGTAGAGCCAATGCCAGCTAGCTCCAAGACAGACCCACCACTGGCCAAGGCCGAGCCAGTCAGTGATGGTGGTAGTGCCTCTGGGATAACATATTTAAGAAGAGGAAAAAGTTGCTGAGCAACAGCAACTGTAGCTGGACAGAGGAGTGAGAATATGTGAGAGGAACAACTCTGCATACACCAAGGTCAGTGAAGAAGGAGAGGGAGGAGGTGCTCTAGGTGCCAGAGCAGAGATTCCCCTGCAGCCTGTGGTGAAGACCACGGTGAGGCAGGCTGTCCCCCTGCAGACCATGGAGGTTAATGGTGGAGCAGNCATGTTGGAGAAGTTCATGCAGAACTATCTCCCATGGGAGGGACCCCACACTGGAGGAGGGGAAGAGTGTGAGAAGTCCTCCCCCTGAGGAGGAAGGAGCAGCACAAACAACGTGTGATGAACCGACCGCAACCCCCCATTCCCCGTCCCCCTGCGCCGCTCAGGGGGAGGAGGTAGAGAAATCAGGAGTGGAGTTAAGTCCAGGAAGAAGGGAGGGGTGGGGGGATTTCATTTTTATTTCTCATTATCCTCCTCTGATTTGATTGGTAATAAATTAAACTAATTTTCCCCAAGTCAAGTCTGTTTTGCCCATGGCAGTAACTGCTGAGTGATCTCTCCCCATCCTTATCTCGACCCACGAGCCTTTCATTATATTTTCTCTCCCCTGTCCAGCTGAGAAGGGGAGTGATAGAGCGGCTTTGGTGGGCACCTGGTGTCCAGCCAGGGTCAACCCACCACACAGTTCATACTTCTTTAAGCAAAATAGTCTGGAAGTGCCTGCATCCTCCCCTCTGAAAGTGGAGTGTCATTTTATTCAGTTGAATGAACTAAGTCACTACTTCAAACTTCACTGTATTTCAGAAGAGTTATTGTCAGCTGTGTGAACCCAATAAAGCAGTATCTGCCTGAACTGAAACTAAAGTTCTCCGTATTCCCCCCAAATTCCATCAGAGCAAAGGAAAACTTTTTTAACTGCTTAGGCATGAAATATTTAAAACATTTAAGGTAACGAAGAAAAAAAATGTTGTGGGTGCTTGTTGGTTTGTTGCGGTTTTTTAATACAGCAATATCTGGTAGGAGAATTTCCGTGAAGTATGAAGTCAAGAGAATTTTCCTAAAAAGTATTGGAAAGAGAAAACTATTGCACATACATAGTTAGGTATACTATAGGGACGATATCAAAATATTTGAATGTGAGAAGACAACTCACATTCTCTTTAACTCTTTAGAATTCAAGATGTCCCCAGTAAAAACTAGCTAATTTTTAATCAACTATTGCTCAGCCCTAATATTAAGGGCACTATCAAGAGATCTTCTGTAATTTAAAATATATTTTTCCTTTCATCTTTTTCTAATGGTCTTGTTGAATCCACCAATTAAAACCTGTTTTCCTTCTGGAGACCTGATGATGCAACCTCTTCTCACAATGCTTGAAATTATTCACATGAACAGTCACACTAAAAACAACAGAAGTGTTTTCAATGTGATTAAAAAGTTGCAAAATATATTGCCAATGGTCATTCCTCCCAATTCGATTATTATTACATATGTTCTTTGGAGCACTTCAATGACAGCAAAATACAGAACCAGCTGTTTTGGCAGAAACCTGGTAGTATGTGCATTTTGCAAATGTGTTTATAAATACATCAACAGAAAACCCACACTCCAAAAAACAGACAGCAAACATCAAAACTGCCAATCCTAAGAACATCCCTTTCAAACAAAAATACAAGATTCCCATACCCACCCCAGACAAAAATGAACAGTGCTGATCTGAGAGGTTCTCTCAGGATGTGATGTCTACCTCTTGGCTTTCATGACAGAGCACTACTTTACCCAAGCACTGTTAGCCAGGATTAGCCTGTGCACACTGTGAGTAAGTCTCACCCGATTGCCTTAAGTTTTGAAAGTTGATCTCTATTCCTACGTTTACTTTCACAGTTCTACAGTACTTTCATAAGGAGGATTAACATTAGAACAGTTTGATTCATGTAGAAAGAAGTCACTAGGGTCACCTACTGCATCTTCAGATACAAGTATCAGACTGATCCTTACACTTTGATCAAATGTCTGGCTATCCAGATTATGTGCAAAGCTGCACACTGTGCAGAGCTGCAAGAAAGGAATGAAGCAGTACTTCAGTGCTTTGGCTAATCTACTGCTTTTTACAGGCAGCGGTGTGAAAATATAGAAGGCAGGACCAGTAACAGCCAAATGTTCCCAAGAAAGGTAAACAGGGGAGAACATCCTGCGCCTTTCTGAATTCTTTGAATCAGAGGACACCTTAAAATCCCAGACCGTACCTGGGATGCATTATGACACATTACTGTCAAGGCCAAATCCCACTGACACTTAAATACTTGTACAGCTCCGAGCTATTCTGCCTATCTGAGAATTCATGACCCTTGGCTAAAGGCCAACACACTGACTGACAGCAGTTACTGGGCCATCAGGGTGGAGAGAATCAACATTACCCTCATGAAGAAAAAGCAAAGATCCAATATCAAATTTTCCTCAGTATTTAACAGAAATTCATTGTCTTCTCCAGAGTTTGGCATTTGACATGTCTGGCTTCTACAAAACTTCACCATATCCAATGCAATTTATCCAATGCAAAATAAAAATCTAAATAAACCATCAGCAACTTAATTGCAAAAAAGGAAATCATTATGAAAACATAACGTACCTATGCAATCTGGTAAGAGATGTCAATGTTTTATTTGTTATTTTTCCATACACCAAGTTTGTTTTTAAGATTTTGTTCTTTTGCTTTCTTGTTGAACTGGATTGAGCAAAACACATTCCCAGCAAGCTCAGCCCTGCTGACTGCTGCTAGATTTACACAGAAGCACTATGTATCCATAAAGACCCAAAGTTGCTTTCTTGTCCTGGATAGAAAGAATTAGCACATCATTTACAATTTTTTCCCAAGATATGCCATATACAAGAACCCCAAAGTGTAATTTTAGTATGCACAATCACAAACTAATTTTCATGTCTTCACATCTCTTAACGGTATATTACATTAAGTGCTGATATTATTTTAATGTTCATCGACGCCTTTATTTTCTAACAGTGAAAATGACAGCCATTCTTTACAGTGACAATGAGGAAAAAGTGTCACTCCAAAGCACAGGTTTTCTTTCCAAATTAAGCCTTTGATGTCTTCTATACTTATATTGTCAATATGCCACTGCTTGAAATATGCTGCTTCTTTAACATAGTTTCTGTCTTCTTGAGTAATTAGAATACATTACTATATACTGGTCAGTGGGACAAGTTTTTAAACTCAGATGGAGTGGTAACTATAAGGCTTTGTGCATAAATTATCTCTATGAAGAAGCAAATGCAATACAAAATTAGGCAATAAGCCTGAAGGAATGGTATAGTTTAACATAACAGCCCACTCAAAGTAGTTTTGTAAATATACTGCCTTAAAAAAAATGAAGAAAAACATAAGGAAAATTTGCATGGATAAGAAACTTTACAAACTTTTGAGTTATTGATGTTTTAAGAGACTTCCATTACTTTCTTAGGGCTTCTGCATGTCTACCCAGCTATAACTGAAAAGAAGTACATACAATCTGAGTGCCCATTAAGAATCTGAAGTGGGGTAAATAAAAGAACACTGCACTACAAAAGTAATTTTTTTAAATTATTTATGGGGCAAAAATCATTTAGTTTGATGGATACTCTGAAAAGTGAGTATAGTTAAAATAGATGTAATAAGAAATTTAGATGAATGTGTTTAACAGGAGTGCTTTTAAAAATTAAAACCATGACGAAATGTGAATGGGTATATGGTATATGGTATATGGTAGTGGCACTTACAGTAGTAAATCTTTGGGAGAAAAAACCTGACATGCGTATATAAAACAGATCGAGCTACTAGCCCACAATTTAATGAAATAAAAATAAAGCAGGGAACTGAACTCCAGACCTCTAACACGTGAAAGTCCGCACAAGGTCCAAAAAACCCTTACTGCAACTTAGGCCCAACAACAGTTGTCTATATCAGCTGCATTTCTATTTTTTTAGTAGTAAAATTAGTCACCTAAAAATTTGTCACAGCTGCATTTCTGCAAGAAGCTCTCGCAAGTCAGAAGGGCAAAGCATCGTGGTATTTTTTTTGTCTAAGGCCCTATGGCTCCTAGACAAGCTGAGAAAACTAAAGCAACGCTGTCCATCAAGGCGTACAAAATGACTACAAGAAGACAAGCAGTATCCTGTCATAAAAGCACTTCCCAAAGATAAGAAAGGAATGAAGAAGTCTGGAGATTTGCTCTCCCTGTGAGCCTTCCTCTATCAAGAATTAAGCAGGATGGGAGATTCCCCTTCCCACAGCCTTATCCTACATAGGTAAGAAACCAAAAAAAGGGGGAATATATTGAACCTCATCAGGATATGAGGGTCTAGAATCCCTTCTTCCCCAGAGGGAGTGCAGAAGGACCTGCTGTGGGATATGTTACAAAAGCATGAACCGGCTGTATCCAAAGGGATGGCTTAGTCAATAGAAGATTCTGAAAAGGAGGTGACTGAAATCCTACCTTGCTTCAGCATTCCCCTATACTAGCTGCTGTGTACCTCATCCTTTGACGCAAAAAGTACCCCACAAGTTGATTAGGGTACTTAGAGGTCTAATTTAACCATATATCCTTTCACAGGATCCTGAAGACACTCGGAAACTTTAGATACTGTAAATTACCAGCCACACTTGTCTCCATTTAAGTGGTTTAAAGCCCCAAGGCCCACAACTAGCAGCTAGGCCAAGCTTGAACAGGAGGCTTCCAATTTATAAACAAACTGATTTCATTAGCATTCGATGCTTGTGTGCTTATCAGGCTTGTAGATATATTTTCACTGCATTATTAGACAAAGTAAGCAGAACTGGAACTTCAGCTGATAACTTGCAAGCAGCTGACTTGCTCAAGCTTAAAGGACCTCTTAATTCAAA
>WAAD01011729.1:0-14852 GCA_013389945.1 Fregata magnificens
ATGATTCTATGATTCTATGATTCTATTCTATGAAGTATTCATTACTTTTACACAATCTTAAGAGACATTAACGTGAATGTTAAAATATTATAAATTAATACAAAGACAATAAAGATATGCTGTTTTAACCAAAAACATTCTAAGTGCTTCACACGAGGAAATCCCTCAGAAGTTTGTCTCTTTGATTCCCAAATCTGTGTTTGACAGAATGGTTAACTCAGAAGCATATCTGAATTCAGAGGAGGTGTAACTGTATCTTAATACCTGAAACCGCTTCAAGTGGAAATCAATATACTGGAATAATAGTTCTTGCATGAGTTATGTTGATAATATAGTGTAAGCCATAGTCAGGAAATCCACGAACTGCCCATAATATTAAGACAAGTGATAATAGTGCTGAATCAACAGGAGACCTTAAGCTTTATAGCAATAAATAGCAATGTTAGACCTCAGGATGCATCTGCCTTCCTCTAGCCTGGTTAGTAGTTTTATGTCATAACTTAGGTTTTGCTTTGCCTTGCACAGCTGTGCTATTTCAGCAGTCAGCATGAGCAAAGATATCAATCCAATCAGAAAAGGAGCAATAAACAATTTAACAGTTGGTGTGAAGCATACAGTAAATGAGGAAAAAAGCAGGCGAACTGTATAAAAGAAGCAGGTGAACTGTGCCCAAGGTAGTGTTACAGAGCACTTTCAAGCTTTTATGGGGAACCCATCAGCATGTGGGAAGTAAGAGGATTCGACAGGGCAAAAAACCAAAACTGGGTAACACAGCAACTACGTAATGGAAATTGCTTGCACCTCACCGGGAGTATGCTATGAAGAGGACAGTCCTGCCTACCACCTCTCAAGGATGGCCAGCTTATGGAAGGAAAATCAGGCTAGACTTGGATGACTGTGTTCTCACATATGCATAAGACTATCTTAAAATAAACATGCCTTCTCAACTGGCTGTTGTGCAACGACAGCAAAACTATTGTCTGTACAATGTAGCCTGGTCTCTAAGTGCCAAAAGGCTCACAGACACCAATAAGTATCTCTAGTTCATTCAAAACTTGAGCTCTGGCCTTCTAGGGAACTGATCAAGTATCCAAGACCTTTTTATGTCCACATGATATTGTGGATTGAAACAGCCAGAATTCAAAACCTGAGGAGTGAATCATGCTTTGTCTAAGTGAAAAATCATTCCCAGAAGCCAAACCTCAAAAAAAACCCCCAACCACCAACACCCCAAAACCAAACAAACAAAACAAAAACCACCATCCACAAAAAAGAATGGTTTACTCAACCTTCAAATTGGGAATTTGGGGTCATTTAAGCTTCTAGAGGCTCTACAGAACTCTGCTAGTTATTTTTAAATAGCCTCTATACAGAAAGATATCAAATAGGGAAGGAAGTAATGCTACAAACAATCTAGGCCAGAGTCAGTATTGATGAGTTCCTTACAGGGATGAAGGTGGAAAGAAATACCCCAACCTGTCTCCTTGCATGGAGATGTGACCAACCAACAAATCCCTACAAGGGGATCAGAGGAGGTGGGCAAGAAAGATGAGCTCGGGGAAGAACATAAGGAATGACTGCTAATTATCAGAAAGAAAGCTGATCTTATCTCAACACAAGTGGGACTTGAGGGTGACCTTTGTTTCAGATATACAGCTGCACCAGTGGGTTATCGGGTTGTGCAAATAGCCTTCCCCGATATAATCAGTAGAGCAATGTCTTACTGAGCTAGCCAGATGAGCAGGGGGAAGGAGGAAGGGAGGGGCAGCAAGGAGGTGTATAAGTAGCTCAGCCTAATAGAAGTATAAAAACCGAGTAACCAACAAAATGAACTTTGAAAAGAGCAATGGGCTTGAGCTGGCTTCAACGCACGTATTCCTTCCCAGCAACTGGGGACGCCCACTGCCATGTTGGTGATCATATGGAGACCAGTAATGGGAATCACATTTCTATCGTGATCCAGCTGTATATTACAACTGATATATTGTGCTTGTGTTGTGATTTCAGTACACTGCTGTACCACTCTGCTAAATCAAAATCCTGTTTAGTGTAAATATCTACAAATAAGTAAATTTGATATTAAACATAAAACCCTCCCTGTATGGAATATCTAAAAGAACATGGTCAGAGAGTAGCATAGACCTCTGCAGCACATTCTTCCACAGATGAATAACAGCACTTCACACCCACCAAATCCATATTCTTCAACAGTGTTGCTGACTATTTTTTTTCTAAAAACAAGTGGAAGCATATTAACATTTTGTATATATTTGCTCTCTTCTACTTTTAAACAACCATCAAAATTACTCATCCAGAGAGTGCAATAAAAAGGTGACAGGATGTACTTGTCAATATTGTAGTATTTCTTGCCATCTGGATGGGCTTAATACACTAGGAAACTTACGGTTTGGATACAAATTAGGAAAGCTGCTTTCCTTGCCAACAGCTTTTAGCTGCTAGGTATCATCTAAACATACACCTGTCTAGACACAGCCAAAGTTATTAGCCACATTCTGAAGACCAACCTATGCAATTCAAGTTAAAAAAGGGACTTTGGCTAATGCCTTGAAATACCTTACCTTCGAATCATACGCTGATTGCTTTATTACTTCAGGTGCCATCCAAAATGGTGTTCCCACAAAGGTATTCCTCTTTATCTGTGTATCTGTTAGTTGTCCTGCTACTCCAAAATCTGCTAGTTTTACTTCTCCTTGTTCAGATAGCAATACATTAGCAGCTGGAATAAAGAATAGGAAATAGTGGAAATTAAGACATTCGACACTGGAAGGGTGTTCATTTATATTGCATTAGTTCTTCTAATATTATTACAATACAAATAAAAAACAATTCACCTTTAATATCTCTGTGGATTTTCTTTTCTGAATGCAAGTAATCGAGTCCTTTGAGTATCTCCCTCAATATTGTAGCAATCTGGGTTTCATCGAGTGAGCCAGGTTCTAACTAGGAGACACAAGAAATATTGTTATATATGTGTGTGTGTGTGTGTCTGTGTGTGTGTGTGTATATAAAGCAGAAACAGAGAGAACAGAAATAACACTGTGACTATAAAAATACTATAAAACTCCTTCTGTCACACCTCAAAACTTCCAATTTGCTAACTATGTAACATGAGACAACCCAGAATATTCTTTAAAAAAAATACATAGTTCTAAACTAAGTGGCCTTATGAACAACAGGCAAAGAAATACCTCATTTATCTAAAACACTTTTAGAAGTTTGTTAAAGGCTCCATAAAGACACAGTTTCAAGTTATTGCTTTGTGGTCAGGTCATAGATATATACACTGCATTTGAAAAGCATCTACATTGTAATCTGATTATTAACATTACACTGAACTTAGATGTGCAAATCCACAGGCCCTATATGGACCCAAATCTCAAAGTCTGAGAAAGAAACTAAGGCATATAAGGTACCACATCAATCACATATCCTATTACTATATCCTGCAAGGGGTTTTGTGAAGCTCTCTAAAACACAATTCAAACTGCTAGGCTGACAGAGCATTGCATATTAAAAAAGTTAACTTTTTTCATATAAAACTGAAGGTATAAATCTGCAAATTGTTAGATTTAAAGGTTCCAAGTAATTTAATTCTTACAAGAAGGAACAGCAGTGGTAGAAGATCTCGGAGCTCTCTACAACTGACATAAATTCTAAAAGTGAGTATGCCACTAACTCTAAAGGGACAGAGGAAAGGTCACTACTCAGAGAGGCTTCTTAACCAATAAGGGCCTTTCGAGAGACAGACTGAAACTTTGTAGACAACAGTTAATATTGGAAATATTCCAGTATTCTAGTTTACTCCACAAGAGCAGTCACTGAAACACAATCAAAAAGTTGTTTCTCTGAAGCTTCACTCTGTGAGAAAGAAAGCATTTCAGATAAACATTTTCAGATAAAAATTAAAATATTACATCCCTCAGAAATCCTCAGTTAATAGGTAGGAACAGAGGTAAGATTTCATGTAATGCAGACAACATATTTGTTTTACCTTTGTAGCTTTACTTACAAACTTTTTTGCTTTTCTTTAGCTTTGACAATATACATGATATTGCCACTCCCTGAAACCCACTAAGACATTCTCAAGGCTTTGCTCCAGCTAGGCTGCAAGCACCAGTTCAAGACTTGGCAACATGATACAGCACATCTAATGGGGGAAAACCTCTTTTGTCAGATGTTAGTTCACCTTAGTGAGGAGGAAGTTAGTTAAGAGAGATTAAGGCTGAGAATATTAGCGCTTGTACCTCAGCCACAAACCTAAATTATACTCAAAGTTGAACAACAATGCACATGTAATTGCATTAAATGTACTTTCTCTTGTGAGGTGTGATTTTCAAAACAGCCAGCGCGTATTCAAGTACAGAAAACACCAGGCTAACATGACACGTATATACTTTGAACATGGAATTCAAGATTCCCATTCAGTCTTGCCTCAAGTAGGGAAACATGATAAAGCGTGCCAGTTGTCCTACCAGATTCCAGTTGAGAACCATAATGCGCATGTTAGAACTAGGAAAACATGCAGCAAAACATAAATTCAAAATGAATGAAGCACACACAACATACTTAATATACACTTACATGATGATTTCAGTTCTGTGGCACAATTTCTTCTGTAACATTTCAGGATGTGACCAAAAACTGTGTGCTATTTCTAGGCAACAAACTTAGGGAATAAACTTGTGGTCATCACACAAGCAAAATGTGTGTGATTAAAAAAAAAGGCAAGAAAATATGATAACATCTGGTTTCCTTCTGCTCTTTTATACCTTTTTGAAGCATGAATACAGTAATAATTTATAAAAGCAAACTCAGTTTCTAATTGCTCCTCTGTCAGGAAAAAACTATCACAACAAACAAACTTTTCAGCATATCTTTATGGGGAACATTATCAATTTCTACACAACCATAGAACTACTTCTAACAGGAGGTGGAAACTAAAGGTATAAATGGGTTCCAAAAGGTAATTACAATTAAAATATGGCACCACAACTGCAGGAAGCCTGCATTTACTACCGCCTCCTGTCTTCTGGATGTCACCAGCAGAATCCCTCTACACAGGCCTTTTTCCTTTCGCTCTTTCCTCAAGCGTTTATTAGTTGCCCAGTTGAGAACGGCAAACTATGCTACAGAGACATTTGGTCTCAACTGGTATGACAATTTTCACATACTTAAAACACCCATTTTTATTTCTATAATAGTATTTTTAAAACCCTCAATAAACAAAAGATGGCATATGATTTTTTTTTTTTTTAAATAGCTAAAGTGAATGGCCAGCATCCAGGCACGGGAAAAATAATCTGCACTGAACCTTTTTTATTATGATTCAAAACTGGGTAATTTTTTGTTACTGCATCTGGCGTAGTTAATCTAGTCTTCCAAATATCATGAACCATATCGCTAAAAAACACACTTTATTAAGCAGATCTCCTTGCAGAATTAGATACAAAAATCTTTGTCAGAAGAAATATGGAATGGATACGGTTCACTAAATTTACAATTTACAAGGTTCTATTGTATATTTATGCATGGGATGCAAACACAGAAAATATATCATAGAATCACAGAATAACTCAAGTTGGAAGGGACCCATAAGGATCATCAAGTCCAACTCCCTGCTCCTCGCAGGAATACCTAAAACTAAACCATATGACTAAGAGCATCGTCCAGATGCTCCTTGAACTCTGACAGGCTTAGTGTTGTGACCACTTTCCTGGGGAGCCTGTTCCAGTGACCGACCACCCTCTCAGTGAAGAACCTTCTCCTAATGTCCAATCTGAACTTCCGCTGATGCAGCTTCATTCCATTTCCTTGTGTCCTATTGCTGGTCACCAGAGAGAGGAGATCAGCACCTCCCCCTCCGCTACCCCCCTTGAGGAAGCTGTAGACTGCGATGAGGTCACGCCTCAGCCTTCTCCAAGCAGAACAAGCCAAGTGCCCTCAGTTGCTCCTCGTTAGGTCTTGCCCTCCAGGCCTTTCACCATCTTGGTTGCCCTCCTGTGGACACACTCTAATAGTTTGATGTCCTTCTTGTATTGAAACGCCCAAAACTGTACACAGTACTCAAGGTGGGGCCACACCAGTGCGGTATAGAGTGGGACAATTACCTCCCTCGACTGGCTAGCTACACTGTGCTTGATGCACCCCAGGACATGGTTGGCCCTTTTAGCTGCCAGGGCACACTGTTGACTCATATTCAACTTGCCATCAACCCAAACCCCCAGGTCTCTTTCCGTGGGGCTGCTCTCCAGCCTCTCATCCCCAATTCGTACGTATTACCAGGATTACCCCATCCCAGGTGAAGAATCCGGCACTTGCTCTTGTTAAAGTTCATAAGGTTGGTGATTGCCCAGCTCTCTTGTCTATCCTGGTCTCTCTGTAAGGCCCCTCTACCCTCAAGGGAGTCCACAGCTCCTCTTATTTTTTTTCAAATATATTTTTTAATGCCAGCCTAAATTGTGTTTCTGTCTCTATTTAGACTTCAGTAAGACTTCAAAACAGGGAAACTTTTGTTTGTTTGTTTGCGGGTGGTGCTGGTGGGAAAGAGAACTTAAAATGCATACACTAGAAGGAGTTGTGGTGGCAGAATCAAGAGACAGAAAAAACTATTTTCAGCCACGAGTGCTCTCTGGTTGACTGAAGATTAGCATTCTAAGATGTTTATATCCTGCTTCCAATATTATGTTGCTTAGTTCCCTTCCATCTATACAAATAATCAGTCTTGCCTCATGGAAAAGAACATTTTCCTGGCATTGACAAATACTTTTTCTCCTTCACTGAACACAAATATTGTCATAGCTAAATGACATATTATAGTTTCCAGAATTATAAGATAGGATAATAATTATGTGAGGTAAAATAACAATAATCATACATAATTTACTTACTAGATCAAGGGCAGAGCCTCCACCCAGATATTCCATTATTATCCATAATTTTGTATCCTGCAAAACAAAAACAACGCAAAAATGTATTACTTTTAAAAAATACATAATTTATTAAGTTAATAGGACTTGTTCTATTCTTTTTGCTGAATAAAGATTCTACAGTTTTGAAAGACCACTAACATTTAGCTGTTCCTCCAAAATATCTTTGGATTATTCTTTAAGATATATTACTTTTAGTCCCATCTGATAAGGAATTAATTTAGTCTGTCAAAAGCTACTTACACAGTTTTGTGTGTGTGTGTGTGTGTGTGTGTGTTCAAGAAAGTTTAATTCTGTTCCTCTGTATTAACAAAAGGAAAGCTACTTCACATTTACTAATGCGTAAGAGCACAGACATTAGATGTTCATTACTTCCAAATAATTGATGCATACTCTTAATGCCACACTCAAGCTCATTTCATGGTACCTCTTTTTTTTGTACCTATACTAATACTGCTAGAATACAGACAGTATTCAGGGAAGAAGAAACTTCTCTTTATTATGGAGAAGATTATACTGGGTACTGTTGAAAGGCATTTAAAGAATACTGCAATCATCAGGCACAGTCAACATGGGTTCACAAAAAGAAAGTCCCCTTTAACTAATCTGATATCCTTCTATGATAAGGTCACCCACCTAGTGGATGAAAGGAAGGCGGTGGGTGTAGTTTTTCTGGATTTTAGCAAGGCTTTTGATACTGTCCCTCACAGCATCCTTCTGGACAAGTTGTCCAACTGTGGGATGAGGGGGTTCACAGTGTACTGGGTGAAGAACTGGCTGTAGGGCAGAGCTCAAAGGGCTGTAGTGAATGGGGCTACATCTGGCTGGCTGGTCACCAGCAGTGTTCCTCAGGGTTCAATTCTGGGGCCAGTCCTGTTCAATATATTTATCAGTGATCTGGATGCAGGAGTGGAATGCACCACTAGCAAGTTTGCTGATCATACCAAACTGGGAGGTGCTGTTGACCCTCATGACGGACAGAGGGCCTTGCAGAGGGATCTAGATAGATTGGAGCATTGGGGTACGATTAACGGGATGAAATTTAACAAGTCAAAATGCGAGATTCTGCACCTAAGATGGAGTAATGCCTGGGACAAGTATAAATTGGGAGAGGAGTGGCTGGAGAACAGCCCTGCAGAAAGGGATCTGGGGGTGCCAGTCAACAGCAGGCTCAATACTAGTCAGCAGCGTGCCTTGGCAGCCAAGAGGGCAAACCGCATCCTGGAGTGCATCAAACACAGTATAACCAGCCCGTCAAAAGAGGTGATTATCCCACTGTATTCAGCATTGGTGCGGCCTCACCTTGAGTACCGTGTGCAGTTCTGGGCCCCACAATTTAAGAAGNCTTGAGTACCGTGTGCAGTTCTGGGCCCCACAATTTAAGAAGAACATGAAGGTCCTTGAATGCATCCAGAGGAGGGCAACAAAGCTGATGAAAGGGCTGGAAGGCATGTCCTGGTGAGGAGCAGCTAGGGACTTTGGGCTTGTCTAGTTTGGAGAAAAGGAGGCTGAGGGCCGACCTCATCACTCTCTGCAGCTTCCTGAGGAGGGGAAGTGGAGAGGGAGGTGCTGATCTCTTCTCCCTGGGATCCAGTGATAGGACGTGTGGGAATGGCTCAAAGCTGCACCAGGGGAGGTTTAGACTGGACATTAGGAAGCATTTCTTTACCGAGCGGGTGGTCAAACACTGGAAGAGGCTTCCTAGAGAGGTGGTCGATGCCCCAAGCCTGTCAGTGTTTAAGGGGCACTTGGACAATGCCCTTAACAACATGCTTTAACTTTTGGTCAGCCCTGAAGTGGTCAGGCAGTTGGACTAGATTATTGTTGTAGGTCCCTTCCAACTGAAAGAGTCTCTTCTATTCTATTCTAATCCCTACCAAAGAGTCCTGTAGCAGAAGGAAACCTCCTGCCTTTATGCCGACTAGAACTGGACAAGTATTCTGAGCCTGAGTTCACCAGCACATTAACTCCCAAAAGCCACCGACCTAGTTGTTCTTATCACACTCCTTAGTACCTTTTGCAGAAGTATCTTCTGAGACAAGAAAGAGACAGACGGGGCCACTCAATGAAAAGGGAGGAGGATAAACTTACATTTTAAAACTCTGATTATAGACATTCAGAATACCAAACAATAATTACATTGCATAAAATATATTTCCTTTCTTTAGAAAAAATGTCTCTATTTTGTTGATTATCTTTATTTGTACAGATACTCCAAAATATTTTCTTTAATAAGCCTGACTCCCGTCTAGGTTGAATTTAAATTTAAAATTTATTCTTTGCATCCATGCGTTGCTTCATTTTCTTGAACAGTCATCTGTCTCTGACCTAAGGAAGAATACCAGTAAGTTTTCTCCACTAATGCTTTTGCATCTGATATATGGTATAAAATTTGGGACAACTGTGTTCAAGAAAGATGAAACAAACTAGTAATAAAGACTATTTAAGATGACTATAGCAATTTGCTAGGTTTAGCTAGTAAAATAAAAGCTAACAAAAAAAAAATCAAGCTACTATATTCTCAAGGGAAAGCTTGATAGATGTTACAGGAACGTTTCACAGAAGACATACAATATGCTATGCTAAGAAAGAGACTGGACCCAATCATTTCTTTCTGCTGTTTGCAGCATCTTATTCCCAAATACATTAAGAGAAGCAGTTAGTCCACCTTTTCCTTGCAGTACCAGCGTTGAAACATGTTTTAAAGCAAGGCCATAAACCTACCAGATAGATATTCAAATATAATTGCTACATGGAACATATAGTGGGTTTTGGTTTAATTTTTATGATTATCAAGGTAAGGTATATCAAGGTATACTATGGTTTGTTAGTTTTAACTCTATGTACCAAACATTCACAAGACTTCTAGCATAAAAACGTAGGGGTGTCTCAGAGCAAGGAGCACATAAATAGCAAAAATAACCATTTACTTTATCCTGCAAAATAAAACTTAATGTAAAAATAACAACTCACAGCCATGGCAGGTAAGCCTCTGAATACTCATCTATAAAGATGGATTAAAATTTTTAGAAAAGGGGTAAACGTATTGCAGAAATTAACATTTTCTAAATCTCCTGAGGGATTAGAAAATTTTAGCCCTTAGTACTCACTTAAGCCTTTTAGTCGGTATTATAGCTGTAGTTCCATCTGCCTCTGTCCCTTCTCTGGTCTCAGAATGCACTTTCTGAGTAAATGCACACAGCCCTTCCCACCTACCTCCAGTTCCACAAACTGTACCATTTTTAGGTAAGACCCTGGCTTAGAGTTCCTTCATCATCCACTGTCTTTAACACACAGATCCAGCTAAATTTAGATACCTTTCTTCAGGAATTAACTAATATTATTTGACAAACACAGTCTTGTTAAAAATACTTTAAAAGAGCCGAAACACATTTTTTAGGGAGAAAAAGTAATTTTAAATTATAATCGATCTTAGTATCTACACACAGCATTTTGATAATGCTTTCTTTCTGCAGATACCACAGATATTCCAAGTATTATAGCTCATCTTGAGACAGTCCCTTAAAATACCAAAATACTTGTTTTGCTGCTAAGAGTTTCTCAGATTTTGCCTGCCCCTTCAAGGCTCCAGGTTCCAACAATTGCAGAAAAAGTATGCTTCTAGAAGTGTCTTATAGTAAGTCATTTCATCTTCAGAAATCTTCCTAAACTCAATCAAAATTTTATATACATATTTTGCTTCAGCCTGATAACATATCTCTTAAAGCTGCATGAAATTCCCTGAATATTCAAATTCTGTGCACCTACAAAATTTACATTTAATTTCAATTGTAATTTAAACACAAACATGTCAACTGTATCACTACTTTTTATTTCAATGGAAATGCCTGGGTGGGAAACAAGGTAGGACAAACGAACCCCTTGATCCTCCCAAAAATAGAAAAAAAACCCTAAAACAAACCAAATAAAAAAAAACCCCTCACCAAGAATTCCATAAGAGATGCATCTTCGCTTTTCTATCATCTCAACTACCTCATGGATTTAAAGAGCTAACAACTTGAAATAAGATACAATTTCCCAAAAGAGAAATTCTCCATAGAACTAGGTACTAAATTCTCCAGCTGAAAATCAGAAGTTAGAGGTAGCAGAAAATAACTAAAAAAAAAAAAAAAAATTATTAAGAATACCATTTTAATTACATAGTTACACAATCATGTAACACAATTACACAACGGCAAATTATACAATTCATAGTCTTTTAAAATCATCATTTACCCTTTTCAATTCTTTTCCTGGTTTGCTCAGTCTTTGCTCCTGAAACTTTCATCATCAACTGCTCGGGGCCACATGTCTGAATTTACAATATAAAAGCCATGGATCCAGTAAACTCAGTAATACTACATTTTAAAAGAAGTAAAGTATGGAAATGCAGTTAGGGAAAACACACATAACTGTATCTGTAGCCCAGTGTGAAGCTAAGCAATAGCAATCTAATACAATTATGGCATCTTTATATCTGTAGCCCTAGATTGAAAGTGATTTTTAATTCCTTATGGTTCCCCCTCACCCTTGCCACAGAAATATTACTCCACCTCATGGATGTTTGGGTTGGTGGGGTTTTTGGGGTTTGTTTTTTTGTTTTGTTTTGTTTGTTTTTTTGTTTTTAAGTTTTCATCATTCATATGAAGTATCTGAACAGATATAATTACTATTGTAGTGAATCTTACTATCACCTTTAACTAATTCTTACTGGAATTTTTTTTTTTTTTAGCTTTCTTATTTAAAATCTGCATACATTGCTTAACAAGAAAATGCAAAGAAATGCTTTTGGTGAGACAGTTTTAATGGATTGCTTAATACATATTCTACCTTAGAACCAGTAACCTAGATATACTTACTTTATGCCTTGTAACAACAGCATAAGGCAAGTAGAGCACTACTATCAATTGACTTTGGCATCACCAGAGCAACGTGCCTCCTTCTTTGCTCCCTTTCCGAGTATCTCTGGCATGCTTCACATTCCCTAACACCTACTGTCACTTTCCTTTTTAAAGCTGCCCAAATTCTTTTTTTTTGCTTGTACTTCTCACATTCTTCTGTATATACTCCCCACTTTTCTTCTCAAACAGAACACCAAAAGCACTAAATTTGCTTCCATAGCCTAAATTAGTAATTACATATTACACATAATCACTTATATTTTCAAGAAGATACTATGCTTATACACTGCGACTAGCAACAGTCAGTGCTCCATTTTAAGATCTGAAATAAGACCAGTTTTCTTCTTTTAAGCATCAGTCACAACACAGCATTGAATTTTCTTCCAAATACAGTGAAGCCATGGTGAGTCATCAATCCAAATTTAGGATTATTATTTCTCTATAAACATAGATGAGCACATTAATGAGGGCACATGGAACATTTCCTTTTATACAGTAGGAACAAGAGGTTTTCCTCTGATGCCATGGAACTGAGGAAAGGAACAGCTCTGGAATCTAAAAGAAGCTCTGTTACAGAAAGGCAGAGTTTCTGTAAATCCTTTCCAAACTAGTTTGCTCTTCTTGAGGTCTGACTTCCGATTTTAACTCTGGAACTACACAAAAACCTTACAATAGCAGCTTTACCTCTAATGAAGTAGTCTCCATTAAGTCACTGTTATACCATGGAAGTATTTGTAAAATAAGAGCAGTTACAGCAGGCAAAGAACTACTTCTAATACATAAAAATCAAGGACTACACACCAGAAAAAAAAGGCTATCCACCAGAAAACTCCTCTAGAGTCTCAGAAGTACATTTTAACTGAAATGAGAGAACTATAGAAGACATACACAGAAATAAGTAATCAAGACTTAAAAGTTTGTTTATAAGTCCTTATGAAATTAATAAAACATCTGAATAAACATGGAGGGGCCTATCTTTAGAGATGCTTTGTGGTTTGTTTTCTTGTTTGTTTTTGGTTGGTTGTTGTTGAGGGGTTTTGGGGGTTTTTTTGTTTGTTTGTTTTTACATGACGGACATACTCACACATTTCTTAGCACTGTGATATTATACAGGAGAGATTGACCTAAAGCAATCTAGCCACAGTATGTATTGATGAAAATGTTTCTAAATCACCTTTCTTGAGCGAAGGAAAGGTTGCAGAGGAAAACATAACACAGAGCCACGAAAGAGAAAGACTAGAAGGACTCAGAAGTAAGAGCACCAAGTGACCTGTACAGTAACTTAGAATTTAACTAAAAGTCTTAAATCAAGGAAGTCAAGTAATGCAATTTGAAAACAGTAGTACAACATTGAGCACCTTTGTTTCTAAGTGAAATAAAATCCCCCCACCTATTGTGAGAAAGAGAATTTCCCACCTTAAATTTGTTGTGAGAAAGGGTATTTCCCACCTTAAATTTATGGTACACAATTAGCAGCAGAATAGAGGGTATTTATAAACACATATAAAAGGCTTGTTTAGTTCTGGAGACAAGCCATCTCCAAATTCCACTTAGAATCTATATTTACAAGCACTTTAACTTATGTCAACAATCACAAGCTAGAGATTACATACTTGATTGAAATAACACAACAGATTTGCTAACCAAAATAAGAAGTAGCTTAAGTTGATCTATATACTAAAAGTTTTACCATCACTGGATTAGTAGAAAAACCTACAGTACTGAAAAACAGAAACAGAATACCTTGGACAGAACCTCAACTAATCTGAAAAGAACAAACTAGTTCCAAAACCAATATGCATTGCACAATGTGATGTGTGATATTTTATTTAATAAAAATTTCAGTTTAACTGGTATATATGCCAAAGTAATACTGGCCAGAAAGAGAGACATATTTCAATACTGGTATAAAATTAGTATTAATATTCATGCTAATTCTCCAGCATAAGAAACCAGATTAAAAGAACCTTGAGATACACAATGTATGCAACAGGATAACCTCTCTAAGTTGCATTCCTGCTAGAGGTTGTTACCACTCCTCGTGGAGATTTGTCTTCTATTAACTTCATATATAAAAACAGCCAGGGAAGTTTGACAGCTGTAGCAACCAGAAGCTTCTCAAATACTTACACACTGATTCTTAGATGCCTGACTTCAAAAACATGATGCAGAGATTATGGAACTTGTCTTCTATATTTACTTTAAGCAACCTTGCCCACTGATTCCCTGTTTTGGAAGGAAAGAAGGATTTTTTTCAGGATTTCTTCACACTTGTGCTTTTAACTATGCATCTGAAGCCCATGCTGCTCGACAAAGCCACCAGGTGGCACAACCACATAATGCCAAAGATGCTCTCTCACCAATCCCCGAACAAAGAAGGTCTGGCCCCAAAAGAAGCTGTGCAACCCACCAAAAACAGAAGCACAAAACCACCTGCTTAAAATGAATCTGAAAACATTTATCACTCCAACACCCTCCATAAAAAGAGGAAGAAATGATTAACCAAAGAGAAATACACCTTAATGAATATGATTGCTCATATATCTGAATTCTTCAAAATGCTTTCCTGTCCTCACGATCATCAAATTCAGCTTCAGGCACCATTTTATTCATTCACCATCTCCTTTCAACATCAAGTCACAATAGTAGTCACTGTCTTGTTATACAGGATGAAGAATAGGCACAGCCTGGCATTTGAGTTCTCATTATTTATTAACTCACAGGGACATCTGTGAGCTTATACACAAAGATAAGATCCAGTCAATCAGAAAAAATCAAGTTTTGTACGATGCCATAAATGATGCACTGATGCAGTGACGGGAAATGGCATTTTTATATTTGTGGTTCCTACTCCTCTTAGGCAAGCTCAAACCTTTCCATAACACCACTAAATGTTGCCAACTCTCTCAAATCTGAAAACATGTATCAAGAAGTATCAAGACCTCCAAAATATTTTAAATGCCCTTTCCCTGGAGCTTATCCCTTTATGAAAACAAACACATAT
>WAAD01011730.1:9616-22913 GCA_013389945.1 Fregata magnificens
AAACTACAATGCAGAAACAAGTTAGAGTTTGCCCATTTAATTAATGTTTGGTTTCTACATGCTGATTTTTTTCTTTCACAAAATCCAAAGCTTTTATGAATGTCGTAGTTTTGTGTCTGACAGTTAAGACTGTCTCCAAGTGTCCTCTTCATTGACATTGTTTTAATTGTAATGCACTGCGAAAGAAGACCTATTTTATAAGTAGTACAGGGCATTCTGGTTTAAAAACATTTTTTTAAAAGGACATTTTCCTCAAGAGTTTTGCATGAGGGAAAGTTACACTTCTTTGTGAAATTTTAGATTTTTTGGGGAAAAATGAAACTAAACATTTTTTTTCTGAGAAGTTGTACATGAAACTGCATCTGCATATGGTACTGAGATCTCTTGTGCAAATTTCGTAGCTAAATTCTTTGGCTAGATTACATTTGAAATGACATTCCACCATCTTTTTGGTGACTACGTTAAATAGGAAGCATCATGCAAAACATTTTTCCATGCTAAAGATACATATGCATTATTTTGTACCATGAGTGTTTTGGAGACCCCTTAATGCATAATCTTTTTCTTCCATTTTTCATTCCTGAGCCCTCGAACTGTGTTTGTTAATTGTAGCACAGATTATAAGGCTGAAAGAAGAATACAGCAGGTGAAATTCAAGGGCTTTTGTCAGCCAGGAAGACAGACAAAATGATCTGAGTAATGTTTTTTATGCACTAATTTGTTTCTGTTACTTACTTATAAGCAGCTAGGTTGGTATTGTCAACATATTTTACTGTACGTGGGTCAGAAACAGCTGGTGGGTGCTCATGACTGTAGCTTGGATCCTGCAGAGACTGTTAATACCTTGTAACCCTTTACTGTCAGTAGGACTGGTTGTGCAGTGTTTTTTGGGCTGGAGTCACAGACTAGTGCCCTGGGATGCATTTGAACCAGTCACCTCCAGATGAAAAAGTGTTCTTATTTTGACAAACGTCGTAGGCAATAGAAATGCACTGTAGGAGAAAACATTGTTATGCAAGTGCTGATACAGTCCATGTTTGGCTTTCCACAGGCCTGGCAAGACCTTTCGTGACTGTTTGGCAAGCACAGTTCTTGCTGGTGCTCTGTTGATGATCTTGATCCAAAGCAGATGCCTGTTCCATGCTTTTCAAAGAACTGCTTTGCATTTTCATTTTGTGTTCACAGGAAAGAGAAAACAAGTTAACACGGTGTCAGCTGTATTAGCATTTTCAAAGAGTAGGCAGTCCTGCAGACGTCTGCTCTGTAGCTGTCAGTTGTATGGTTGCACATACAATCTTGTGTGTAGTAACTGGTGACTGGAGCTAGAGTGAATTCCTTGTGTTGAGGAGATGCTCTTTTGTTTGTGTATTTCAAACACTGTTTCAGAACAGTTACTCTGCAAAACTATGTCATGAAAATACATTTAAAGGAAAAAGAAGTATTTTTGATTTAAAGTCAGTTCCATTTCTCTGCTGCAGTGATGTCGTACCATCCCAGACTCAAACTCTTCTGCTGTGTCCGTATAAGATACGCTTTATTCTCTTCTCGGTAGTCTTAGTTTAGCATTCCAAGCATGAATGAGTTTAGCAAACTTCAGTACTGAAAAAAGCATGGGAAAGAACAAAACTGTATTTTGTGTACAGAAGCACACTTGTTCAAAAATGTAGGAATTGAAAATGTGTTAATTTGGAATTTACAAACTGCTTGCTGGTAGGAAGATACCTGTCTAGGAGAAATTTGGACTCCACTTACTAAAAATGAGATATCAAGGAAATTGGGGGCATGGCTGAACTTAGATTCTCCAATGTTTCAGTTGGTTCATCACTAACAAGGGTAAAATTAAGTGACAGTAAGCATCTTGATGAGAATAGCAATTACCAGAATCCCAGGGGATCATAGAATCATAGAACCATTAAGGTTGGAAAAGACCTTTAAGATCATCAAGTCCAACCATCAACTAACACCACCATGACTCTTAAACTAGGCCCTGGAGTGCCACGTCTACACCTTTTTTGAACGCCTTCAGGGTTGACGACTCCACCACCTCTCTGGGCAGCCTGTTCCAATGCTTAACCCACTCTTTCGGTAAAGAAATTCTTCCTGATGTCCAGTCTAAACCTCCCCTGATGCAACTTGAGGCCATTTCCTCTCGTCCTATCGCTAGTTTCTTGGGAGAAGAGTCCAACACCCGCTTCACTACAGCCTCCCTTCAGGTAGTTGTAGAGAGCGATAAGGTCTCCCCTCAGCCTCCTCTTCTCCAAACTAAAGAACCCCAGTTCCCTCAGCCGCTCCTCCTCAGACTTGTTTTCTAGACCCTTCACCAGCCTCGTTGACCTTCTCTGGACACGCTCCAGCACCTCAGCATCCTTGTACTGAGGGGCTCAAAACTGAACACAGTATTGGAGGTGTGGCCTCACCAGTGCCGAGTACAGGGGCACGATCACTTCCCTGCTCCAGCTGGTCACACTATTCCGGATGTAAGCCAGGATGCCATTGGCCTTCTTGGCCACCTGGGCACACTGCTGGCTCATGTTCAGCCGGCTGATGGATGGATGGATGGATTCGGATGGCCGAATCCAAGTGAGATAGGAAATGTGGGTTTTTTGTTAGAAAAACTCATTGTACCCAGAATGGCTCATCCACAGCACCGGGTGGCAGTGCTGCCTTTACAGACTTGAATAATTTACATTCAAAGCTGCCTTCAGTACAAAGCTGTCGTTCTTTCCAGAAGGTGCTAGGGACCTGGAAATACTGAGAAATATGAAACATATAAATTTGTAAGGCAAAGTACTTGCCTCAGCCTTCCTTTATATTTTAATTGGGTCTTTAAAATAAATCAAGACTTTCTTTATATAGAAAATGAAATGTTAGCGTGTGAGTTAAGGTATTAGCTCTGTCCATCATTCCCAGGACAAGTAAACTTTGCATCACAGTTGTATCTGCTTTCCTCTTGCTGCCCCATCACTGGATTTCAACCCTGTCCTGGATGGACCACTTCTAAGAATAAGAGGGTGGTGACCTTACATGATGGCCAAATGTGCCACTTGTTGATGTGGCTACATGCTGTGGATAAGTACACACTGCGAATCAAACTGAAACTCTGTTGATTTCTTAGGTCACTGAACTGGTGTTAGTTGTCATAACCACTGACTTGGAAGGTGAGGGTCAATATTTTCCCAGTCATTGCCCTGAATCACCCTGTTGCAGGCAGCAAGACATTGAGTTTCTATGAACAAATGAAAACAAAAGTGAACACGAAATCTCAGATACCAATATTCTAGAGACAACTGTGAAGTCATGTCCAGAAGTTAAATGACCTCAGCTCAGACTTACGGTTTGTTTTGTTAGTTTGTTTAAATCCATGAGATTCTGCAATATGCAGAAATATGTTTTTAGAAAAATTAAAGTTTTGTAAAAGTTCATCATGTACAAATGTACTTTTAGGCAATGTGTATGAGAGATGATATATACTAGTGTCCTCTGTGGTAATGACTATCAGATAAAAGCACTTGCAACATATATCTGTTAGAATGTACATAGGATTTTACTTTGGCCATTAAAACTTCTTTTTGGTTTATACACCAATGTTAGCACTCAAGTTTTACTACCAACAATGCTAGGAGACTTGGGCATTCACATGCTTGCGTTATAGTACTTCTGTCGGGATATTTTTAACTAAGAAGAAGCTTTAATCTTGATTACTGTATAGCAACTTATGGAGTAAACTAGGTTTACAAAAGGTAGCTGAATTATTTCAAATAATGAATATGAGGAAAAAAAAGTCTGGTTTTAGGTGCTCCTCAGAGAAAACAAACTAGGAAATTACTCATTGGAAATTATTTATATCTAGAAACTACAGCAGAAACAACAATTTGTCTGGAAACAAAGCTATATTTCACATTAACTTGATTTGTCTTCTATTCTTTAAAGTGTAATCAGCTTTCATTTTATTGTGAGTCTTATACTGGAGCTGATAGGTAAGTGCTTCATGTTGCTTTCCATCCGAAGTTCTGATGGAGAGTTCCAGCTTTGTACACAGCGTAAAAGGTCAGTCATTAAAATTCTGTGTGTGAACTCTCCCAGAGGAGACCTGTGTATAAATGGCTAACAATCTTGGGGTCTTGCACTCATAGCATTGTGTGCATTTCATTTATATTCTGCTTAAGTACTCAGTGTTTCCTGAAATGGGCTCTTCATCTTCGTGAGCACCTAGTCAAAAGAAGTGCCAAGCTTAGGGGCTAAGTATGGCCCAAAATGGTCTTAGGTATCACCTTCTGGTTTTCAGAGGGTGATGCATAACAAAAATAGTTCTGGAATAGGTAAATGAACTCCCAACCTGTGCAGTTGTCTGTCTCAGGTCCATGTTCCTACGTCATCAAACATAGCAGGTTTCAGAGTGAATATTTTTTTCCAGCTATCTGGATATGCAGATGAAGAATGTTGGGTGACAGTTGGCTTAGTATGTTTAGGCAAGGATCTAGCCAGTTCTTGGCTCCTGACAAGTTGACTTGGCCGCAGTATCTGTTCTCTCTAACATCTAGCTCTACTGGGAATGCCCCCAAAGTCTTTTCCTACGTGCTCCATCATGACCTTTGTGAGTGCTTGGAGAGACGGGTAACATAGAGTCAAATACTTCTTACCTTACTTATATCCTCACTTCTTGTAAGGATATTCCCACAGAAATTCCTTTACCATTAAAAAAGTCGATCTGCTGTTTTAGTGGTTATCTGGTATAGCATGGCCTTGGTGGCCCACATCAGCTCAGCATCCTGTGTTGTTTTTCGTAGGAGCTGGGACTTGCCTCAGTAACTTTGCCCCAGATTTCCCTTTGCTTTCATGGTCATGAAATGCTTGCCTTCCCTCAGCCAGAGATAAATGCTCTTTTTGTGTTTTGAGGAACACCTTGAAGTGCCTCAGGAAGGAAGGTGTTCTGTAAATGTGAAATACTGCTATGTGGCAGACAGCAGCATAGTCCAGACTAAGAGTCAACCGTTTTATACCGAATCAAGGCTCTATCATTTTACTGCAGCAAAAATCTTTGCACATGTATTGTAATTTGAGAGAGTACCTGTAAGGTCAGAGTAGCATTGAATGCCTTTCATACTGTTGGAACTGTCTACCCCTCAGTATTCACTGGTGGCAGAGGTGTGTTTTTAAAATGATGAATAGTGATATCATTTGTTTTGTGGACAGAACATTCATGGACTGCATCCCTTGGAGACACAGCATGTTACTGGTGCAGTGCTGCTTCCTGCCCCTGACGACTTTGCCAGAGTAGAAGGCTTAGTAAATTCTGATGTGGTGCTGCAAGTTGTGCAAACGTCAGATTTCATTGACAGGTCTGCGGGTTGGATGACCTTTTTGGGAAATCATAGAATCATTAAGGTTGGAAAAGACCTCTAAGATCATCAAGTCCAACCGTCAACCAACACCACCATGCCTCGTAAAATGAACTGTAAAACAAGCCAACCCATCAGCTCTTGAAGGATGGCCAATCGGACTAATCAAGAGGTGTCAAAGGAGAGGCTGGTTTAATAACAGTTGCAGTCTTGGGGTGCAAAGGATGAAGCAAGGTGCTAGTGATGCAGAGAGAATATGTTGGATTTCTGGCCCTGGAAGATGCAGGAGAATAGAAAGAAAGAGTATGATTGAAGTGTCTAAATTCTATAGATTGGGATATTATCAGTTCATGTCTCAGCTAAGAATCGAACAGCTAACACTTAGCATACAATAAACAGCTTGTTCTTCCTGAGTTGTCATTATTTACCAGGATCAGTACAAAACTAAAACTCCAAATTAAATTAATTTAACTTCCAATTAAATTCATTAAATGCAATGGTTGTCTACCTGTCGAACAGCCAGAAGCTTAAAGTTCCTGTATGGTTGAATTAATATTGTTATATGACTGCTGGAGCAGAATGCTATAAAGTTAATAAGGTACTGGCACAGAGCCCAGTTTGATTAACAGGATTTCTTTGGATTGCTGTTTGTGACTAGCATTTATAAGTATGGTACAGCTTGCTTCTGTGTCTCGTTGTTTTACTGTAAAATAAAGGGCAAACCCATGCCAGAAGCACTGTCCAGCATAGGCTAAGCTTGAAGGCAAGCGTGAATTTTAAGGACGTCTGCTCAGTTTTTTTAGATGAGTTATATTAGTTATACTAATTTCATCCAACACATTACAGGGTAGTTTGCTTCTTCCTCCTTCTTTCTAGTAAGTTAAAGTCATCATGTTGAGAACCTTTCCATATCTTATTTTCTGTTAAAGTATTTAACAATAATTGAAAGAATTGTTTTCGTACAACTTCAAAATGAGATGTTAACAAGGAACCAGAATTTGATTTCATGGACAGAGGTTCTATTCTAGGTTATATGATGGCTCTGCAGATTTTCCTGTAATGCCAGTTGATTAAACATACTCTTTTTCTGTTTTCTCCAGCTGACTTAGCCCATTTAATGGACAGAACCTATGAAAGAAAGCTGCCTGTCAGCTCTTTGACAATAGCCCGGGTAAGGAAATAAATCCCAATCACAAGTAATGGAAATGACAGTGGAATGCTTATGAAATCAAGTGAGCTGAGAGGGGATAATTGATATCACCTCTGCTGGGAGTTCTGGGATCGTAAATGTCTTGTTATACTGTTAAATTGCTGTTCTGTCGTTACTTTGTACTCATTAGTTAGTACCTGGACTGTAGGGTCTTCAAAACAGTAGTAGTTTTTTTTCTCAGTAAAATCAGGCCTCACTGTTACTGGGCTATGTATTTCCCTAACATATGTTCCCTGCCTTGCTGTGGTTTCTGTCTTAGTGAGAGCTTTAATGCCCCCTTAGGCACTTTATAAGAACCCAGGCTGCTAAGGGAATGAAGTGAACGCACGCTGCCTGTCTGTGTGCTTCTTCCTTCACTTCCAGGCTCCTTTCAGAGTGAGGCAGAGGTGGATACATTTTTGTCGTGGTTTAACCCCAGCCGGCAGCTAAGCACCACACAGCCGCTTGCCCACTCCCCCCTGGTGGGATGCGGGAGAGAATCAGAAGAGTAAAAGTGAGACAGCTCATGGGGTGAGATAAAGACGGTTTAATAGGTAAAGCAAAAGCTGCACACACAAGCAAAGCAAAACAAGGAGTTCATTCACTACTTCCCACCAGCAGGCAGGTGTTCAGCCATCTCCAGGAAAGCAGGGCTCCATCACATGTAACGGTTACTTGGGAGGACAAATGCCATCACTCTGAACGTGCCCGCCTTCCTCCTCCTTCCCCCAGCTTTTTATTGCTGAGCATGACATCATATGGTATGGAATATCCCTTTGGTCAGTTGAGGTCAACTGTCCAAGCTGTGTCCCCTCCGAGCTTGTGCACCCCCAGCCTCCTCGCTGGTGGGGTGGTGTGAGAAGCAGGAAAGGCCTTGACTTTGTGTAAGCACTGCTCAGCAATAATGAAAACATTCCTTTCATTCCTGTATTATCAACTGTTTCCAGCACAAATCCAAACCATAGTCCCATACTAGCTACTATGAAGAAAATTAAGTCTATCCCAGCCAAAACCAGCACAATTTTGACTCTATAGTTTTCTTTGGTTGCCTCAGCAGACTGAGGCAGGACAAATGCTGACATGGGATAAGTGAAGCCATTATTTTTAGTGGAATTAGTAACCAGTTCCATCCTCCGGATGGGTTAATCTGGGGAGGGGGAGTGAAGGCAGAGAAGTCAGATGTGCGTTTAAGTTCCCTGTGTAAATGAGTGTTTGTATTGAAGAAGGAGAATAAATATGTCACTTGTTTAAAGAAACCCACCTGATTTCAATCTTCAGAATTATTCAAAAAAGCTGAGTCGCCACCATGGTACCCCAGTAACGCCACTAATTAGGATCACTGGTGCCACTAACTGAGGAGTCACAGAACATTTTATACAGTTACAAGATCAGGCATTTAGACAGATCAAGCATTCTTGATCATTGCTTCTGGGACAGCATCCATGGCAGAAATGGATGTTCCTCTCCCTTTTATTACTTAATCAGCTTTATTCCTTTCCTTCATGTTCCTGCTTTGGGCTGACCTCTTCCCTGGAGAAGTGGCATTTCCAGATTGTCAAACAACCCCACTTTGCAATACCTGGAGCTCACATCAGATTCTTATTTTCTAAAGTGTAAATAAAGTGCACAGGCATGCTATTGGCACACTCAAAAGATGAGGCGTACATGTGTACAGCGTGGAAGGAGAGTTAAGAAACTGGAGAGCGAGTACCAGTCGGCTGAAACTTATTTTTAGCTTATGCTTAGGGTAAAGAGAAGTACTGACCTTGAGAACGTGTTGTTTATGTATTCTGAGCTAAAGGTATTATATTGGGAAGACTCTGGAGCGTTCAGCATCTTTATGCTTATGTTAGTAAAACCTACAGGAGAACAGGATTCACTGTTACCATAAGACAAAGTCTGACTGAAAACTTGGCTTTTATTTAAATAGTTGATAGCGCTGGGAATTTTAGAAAATTGCCTGGAGTAGACAAGGTTTTAAGTGAGATGAAAATTGTGCTTTACAGCATGGGGGTGTTTTTTTTCTTACTGTTATTTATATGTGTGGTGAAATACAAAATGCTGTTGGCTCTGTCCTTCAGAATTTATAGTATGAATAGGCACAACAGGCAAATGTTAGGGAAAAGAATACTTGGAATAGAATACTAGGAAAAGAAGGCAAGTCAAGACTCAAAATTGGGGGGAAAAAAGTAAGAAACAATGTATTCTCAAATTAAAGGATGTGATTAAAGAACAAAACATTCAGAGAGGGCCAGCAAAAAAATGGGGTGCTGAGCTATATGGACATAATTCTCAGGTGGTCTCCATGTTTTCAAGGTACATAGCATTTCTTAGAGGTGAGGAGGAGAATTGTGTCAGTTTAAAAAGATTTGACTTTTAGCAGCCTAGAGGAAACCTGAGTAGTAGCAAGCAAAGACTTGAAGACCTTCAGTACTGTCAGATGCCTAAATATGCCAAACAAGTGTATTTTGTTTATTGAAGTGGCATTTTCTTCCAATATGCTTTGTGAGTGCTCCCTCTGAAACTTTTATTTCTTATTTTTTAATCAGTTTGTTGACAACATTTCTTCACGAGAGGAAGTGGATCAAGCCGAATATTACCTTTACAAGTAAGCATCTTTTCCCCAAAAAAATGAAAATGAGACATACAAGTAAATACCATGAAGTCTTGACCTTTAAGACTCTGACCCTTTCCGGCTTACTGGCTTTGATTTCCGTTTCGCAAAATATGTGCATCTGCTTGTCTTACAACTCACAGCTAACGGCCTTCTTGGTAACTTCTCCTTTGTTATGGCTACCCTCCTTCTGAACCTCTGGCATTGACTCCTGTCAAGCATGTTAGTTTGAGCCGCTAAACAGCTAATACAACCTCCAGCTATAATTTACATTAGAGATGCTGAAATTATAAGGAATTATATTTGTTTACAGTTTTGCTTTCTGCTACTTTTCTGTTCTCTAAATCGTAATTTAACTAAATTGACTATATGCATATTTACATGTGTCAGCGTAGGACTCAAGAAAGCTTGTTTCCTTAGAATGAACAGAAATGAGAATGGGCATGCTGTGGTAATGATCAAGTCAGCAAGACTAAATGAAGTACAGTTTTGGGTTTTATCCCCTTAGTACTTTATGTTCCCCAGATAAGCTGTTTACTTCAGCTTATGTATGGGTCGTTAGGGTTTTCGGCAACTATTTTTGTGTTGAGTGAAGTGTATTGGGTACCTTTTGTGCTAGTGTCAGGTTGAATGCGTGCTTGCTTCAGATCAATACATCTCAATATCGAATTTAAGAGGGCAATAATTCTTGCTTATCACTAAAATAAATTAGTTGTTTTATGGATGGTTGCACACACATTTTGAGAGCTAGGTTTCCTGGTGGAGAAAGTAACTCATCCTGTCAAAGTGCATGAGAGAGCTTCTTTACAAATAATGTTATTTGTGAATAATAATGATCGTTGTTTTAATGAAGAAGTTTACTGGATGGCTGTTTTAAGTATATGGCATAGCTGTAAGTGCATGACTGCATTAGACTTAAGATCTCTGTGATTCTCTGGTACTACTGGGGCAGTAGCTGAACCTCAGAGCTTCAAGATGGAAACAAGAGAAACCCAGTTTGCTAATACTAGCAATATCCTGTAATGAAAAAGTAAAAGGAGGAAGAAGAATCTCTCACAGAGAGGAGGTTAGTGGAGCTTTCATTCCTTCTGACCAAGATTTCACTAGTCGTGCCAGAATCTGTGGTCAGAAATCAGTTTTCCATCGTGCAACAGGTGAGAGGAAAACAGGAGAAAGTAAAGCCAGTTTAAGGCTAGCCCTCATTTTTGTTTTACAGATGTGCTATTAGTACCTTTTGCTGACATTCTTGAAGATTGTAATATACATTGTGCCACACAGACTTAAGTTCTCTCTGATGGAGTTGGGCCCTGTAGCGTAAGGGATACCAAGAGACCTTTGACTGTCTTGACACCAAGAGGAAGGTGTGGTAGTTTAATTGCCAAGTCTCAAAATGGTACAGATAAAATCCAGATAGTCAGAGTGAGATGTTCATACATAATGTGTCTTACAGGTTCTTTCTTTTGAAAACAAGAGGTTCAGAGAGAATGACAAAAAGTTAGAAACATAGGAAATGTTCCATAGTAAGAGGGAGAGAATAGGGTGGGAATCTCTAACACGTAAGTATCCTCCCCACTCTTCATCTGTGCCTGGTTAGTCCATCAGTTTAAAATACAGGGGTTTTATCCTTAAAAACACATTGTAAAGGGGAGATTTGCAGGTCAAAAATAATTACAGTTATTCACTGTTTCTCTAAGAAATAATTCTCCTGCGGCTGGTGAGAGTATAGTTACGCGCACATCAAATGTGATCATTTGTAATTGATACAGATTTTAGTAGTCTGTGTGGAGAGAATAGAGAGGTACTGATGCATCACATGGCTTATCAGACGTGTTTTGCTTGGAATTTTTCTTGTATGTGTCCCTGTAATGCTGCTTTGTTTTGGTGTTGTAAAATGCTTAAGTCTTTTGGTGATGTTAGCATCAGTTTTCCAGGAGACTTCATTCCAGTGTGATCCGTGAAACTATTCTCAAAATGCTTTTATATGCAGGAAGTGACACAGTGTAGAGAGGTCTGTAATTGCTGTGAAAATATAAAAAGCCCAATAGTAACATCGGCTTCCCTTTCAAATGAAAATAAGTGTGCTACCTTCAGGAAATAGGGGATGTCATTGGTATCTGCAAGGCCCCTTTTATTGTTCTTTGCGTTTTGCACTTAGGCTGGAGTTCAAATGAAGGACGTGTTTATAAAGGTATCTTTTTGCAGCTGGGGGGATGTTTGACACAGAAAAAGTCCTGCAGAGGTGGCCGCGCCATGAGACGTAAAGGAGGTGATAGAGAGGGATAGTTAAGCAACAGAGAAGCTTTGACAAGAAATCTGTTTTTCTGGCTTAATGAGAAACAATTCAAAGCACAATTTTTGTACTTTGTGTAAGGAGAGTAAGCTTCTAAAAAAGAGAAAGACAGTATCAGCGAAAAGGTTTTTTACATCTTCTAAGGTATACAAATCCATTGTGAGCAAATGGCATGTACATGGCCTGGTAAGTTGGCTGTGTGTGCCTTTGCTTGAACATAAATAAGCAGAACGCTCCCAGTGTCCTGTGTTTTCCCCCTTAACTGCTTGTAGGGTATAAGGGGGAGATTTTGATGTCTCTCCCCAACGTTGGGAGCCTCTGGCAATCTGAGGTGAAGGGTAGTCAGTTCCAAGGCCCCTACAAGGTTGGAAGATCTTCCTGGTGCAAAAGTGCCTGTGGGAAGAACCAGAGGGAAGTAAATGGCATTTCCATGCTGAATGTGTGGGGTTTTCCTGAAGATGGGAGTGCCAGAACTTGTAATTGTAAGCTTTGTAGACTGCAGACTTCCCTTGTAGTGTGTCAGGCAGAAGATAGTTTCAAAAAATAGTATTCCGGAGCATTGCCATAATGCATTTAGGGTCCAGAAACACAATATATGTATTATATTTAGACCTGTTTCAACTTTCCATCCTTTTAAAGCAGTATATCTCCAGCCATACTGTCTCCACAGAGGATCCTGAGCTCTCAAGAATAGCTGTGTGGAAACTGCTACACTACATTGTGGAACATGTCAATAAGATGGTAAAGGCCATTTTGAGGCATGACGTCATCTGCTTTCAGTGTTCCTCTTTTTGTTCTCTTTTGAATACCTTCCCCCCCCTCTGTTAACTGTCAGGCTTAAAAAAAATCCTTTCATCTCCTAGGATCCCAGCAGAAATTCTAATCAGAATGCAGAGCACTTTCAGCCAGATCAAAGACCTGCAGTTCGCCTTACTTTGTCCTGTCTCACTGAGATGTCACTATTTCCCACGTCAGGGTGTTTTTCCTATGATAGAAACATTAGCATAATGGCCAGAGGTTTTGTGGTGAGGTAACGGTGCTGATTCTGGATGTAGGTTTTATGCCAACAAAGATTTTCAATGTGTTTGAAAGCAATTGTGGAAGTTTTGTGTTGCAATTCCTCAGGGGGATTTTTATTTGCATTAAACCCATGACCCACTGTGCAGGAAAAAGAGTACACGCTGTCTGTAAAATGTAAATGTTTGTAAATGTAAATGTTTGTGTTGCGCATGTGCTCTGCAAATTCTTGCACAATCTACCTAGATTTTTTCATTGCCTTTCCTTGACTGATAATTGGTTTTTTGGAAATGGAGTTATTTCTGCAGATTTCAGGATTTATCACCTGGGGTCAGTACTTGCTTATAATCACAAAATGAGACAATAGCAAACTGTTAGAAGTTATTCTTAGAGAGGCTGGCAGCTCACGGCTTGGATGGGCATACACTTTGCTGGGTAAAAAACTGGCTGGATGGCTGAGCCCAGAGAGTGGTGGGGAATGGAGTGAAATCCAGTTGGCGGCCAGTCACGAGCGGTGTTCCCCAGGGCTCGGTTCTGGGGCCGGTTTTGTTCAACGTCTTCATCAATGATCTGGATGAGGGGACTGAGTGCACCCTCAGCAAGTTTGCAGATGATACCAAGCTGGGCGGGAGTGTCGATCTGCTCGAGGGAAGGAAGGCCCTGCAGAGGGATCTGGATAGGCTGGATCGATGGGCCGAGGCCAACTGTATGAGGTTTAACAAGGCCAAGTGCCGGGTCCTGCACTTTGGTCACAACAACCCCATGCAATGCTACAGGCTTGGGGAGGAGTGGCTGGAGAGCTGCCTGGCGGAAAAGGACCTGGGGGTGCTGGTCGACAGCCATCTGAA